>ML685797.1:6674939-6750614 GCA_007922175.1 Pelusios castaneus
TCTGGAAATGGCTACGTTGAGAGAAAAAGCAGCAGAAGTATAACAGGTTAGCAAATACACTGGCTCTACGCACGTATTATAGATACTACAACTTCTCTCTGCCGCTGACTTGCTAATAGTGAACTAGTTTACTGGCACAGCAATGTTCAATTTAATTTAATTTATGGTCATACCCTTGGAAAAACTTTTCCATTTGTTACAGGATTTCTCTTTTGTTTTACAAAACATGAAAGAGAGATGATAAACAACTGGACAAGTAAACACTATTTACAGCTAATTACACACACAAACGCAGCTGCATGCTATCCACCTCCCCAACAGCACATCAAAAACATGTTCTCAGATGAAAAAAGACACAAAATAATTGTCCTGCTTTCTGTTGTAAGAAGCTCAAGTACTCCTATTAACTTGAATCACCATTCAGTATTAGTTCATGAAGGATTACTTGGCCATTACTTCTGCTAATTAAAACACTATCAGTGATACCTGGGAGTTAAATTAAAATGTCCTTGTGCTCTAGGAGACATCTCCCAGTCTCCCCAAGACCAGTCAGCCTCTACACTTTGCAGTATTTCACTGAATGCAAATTAATTCAAAAGATCACTTCATCCTACAACTAAATATTGTCAGTTTTATAGAAATTGTATATAGTCTGTAGCAGCCACAATCTACATTCCAGTCATAATCAGACAGATTTAAGAAAAGCAGTAAATCACCAAATCCTGATATCTCAGAGAAAGAGTTTCCTTAAACTAGGTATCTGCTGGGAGCTAGAACTAACAGAAATACAACTCTGTTTAATAGCGGTATTTAACAGGGCTGCTCTGTCGGGGAGCTTAACATGTTGCAATTTCATTAGCATTAACAAGTGTTGCTATGGGTACCAGAGTGGAGGCATCAGAAAACAAGTGAATGGAAAAGGTGGGAAATTGATTAATAAAAATCTTAACTGTTGGAAGTAAATAAAACAAAACCAATATGCCTGCCAAAAAGAGCATCTTTAAAACATAAATGCTATTCATTAATACCACTGCCTAATTTATTTACTTGCATTCACCAATGCATGTCGTAATTATTCCTTTTTGTTTAAATAAAACCTTTGTCAGTATTGACAAAAGAGAAATGGCAAAATAAAAATGCCACAAGATCGCTGATGACTGTGTATGATATATGCATGTACCCTTCAAAAAATATTGTTATAAGAACATCCTAATCAATATACAAACATTCTCATTCTTCCAAGCTACAATATGTTAAATACTTCTATTTAAAGAAAAATTTTATGCAAGTCTGGAGTGCTGCAAATCCACAAACATCAAGGTAGTTACTATGGATTTACACTAGCGTAGCTAACCACAGACACCGATCCCTGGAGAGCAAACAACGCTCAGCTGCTCTGAATAATGCCAATATAAATCTGGAATAATGCTATTGTCTTCAGTGGAGTTACTTTGCTTTTCCACCATTTTGACTGAAGAAAATTAGACCCAATTTAACGTTTAATGTATTAATAATCTAATACTGATATTTAAGAGACATTTATACTGGAAAATATTAAGATGTATTGTATTCCAAAAACACATCCTCCAATTAATTTTAAAATAAGATAGTCCCTTTTTGCTAATTATCAAAGATAATTGTGTTTAAATTTTCTCCTTTCCTTTCTCCAAAGTCATCATATAAAATGTGCAATGACAAGCCAGTTCTAAGCACAGTACATTGTGGTGCCATCTACAACACTTCAGAACAACTGCATCTGTATTCCCATTCCATAATCCAGTAAGACATGCAATTACAGGCTTCTAGCTCTCCAGCCATGCCCTCCCCTGGTCAGACACACAATTTTCTCTCCCTACTGACTAGGGTATTTCCAGGCTGTACAGCTCCCTACCTATATTATGAATATCCCAGCAAGTCACACGTCTCAATAGGCCTGGTTTACTTTCCTTCCTCAGAGGCTAGGAACAGCATAATTTTAAGTTACCACACAGCAACTTCTTTAAGCAGACACATTTATTCTTAAAAGCATTACAGAGAAAACAATAAAAGAACCCACACATGGTTAAGCTTACCAGAGATGACCCCAACTCCAACAAGGGCTCTAGCAGATGAAGTCCTTCAAACCCCATCAAAGGTTTCTTCCTGGGGTCCCACATTCATAACCACCTAAAGTTTAGCCTCTCTTTTCTACAGCCTTGGTCTTTGATCTGAGACTAGGCACTTCATAGACAATTTCCAAAGGGGTAGCCATGTTAGTCTAGGTCAGCCAAACAAATAAGGAGCCCTGTGGCACTGTTAAAGACTAACAAATTTATTTATCAGAGAGCTTTTGTGGAAGAAAATCCCACCTGGTCATACGCTTCAAAGTGTCTGACCAAGTGGTATTGTCTCCCATGAAAGCTCATGCAATAAATAAATTTGTTAATCTTTAAAAGTGCCACAGGGCTCCTTGTTTGTCTTATAGACAATGGGTCTCTTCTCAGGGAATAGCTTCCCAAGACTGGGGTTTGCATAACTGGAGGAGTTACCTTTGCATACACCACCCATTAAAAGTTTCCTAGGAAAGCCACTTTAAACATTTACAATGTTTTAAGTAACCCTTTGAAGAACACTTCCCAGGAGAATGAGCCAGTTGTGCACCCTACCACTGCCCACCCCTAAAAAAATCACCCCCCACCCAAAACCCAACTAGTATGTCTTGTTTCATGATCCCTCCCCTCACCACATTAATTTTTGTTTGCTTAAATAGATATTTAATAGATAAATAGATATTTATGGACAGATTGTCAGCATACTTCCATTGACTTCAAAGGCCAACACCAGAAAGGACAAACATTATCTAGGTCAAGTTCTTTGTTTATGTCAGTAGTTCTTAACCTTTCCTGACCACTCTACCCCTGCCGCCCAAACCCTGCTGCCCAGAGCTGAACCATTAACTTAGATTTTTGTGGGGATCCCTGTGGTTTGGGCCCCTAGGGAACTGCCCTGCTTGCCACCCCTTATTGCCAACCCTGCAACTGCAATGCCACTAATCACATCCAACGATCCCCAGGTTGAGAAATGCTGATCTAAACGAGTTGACGTTCTCCCTGAAGACCTCTGTGTACCCCAATTTGAGAACCACTGGCCTATAGTACTTGAAAATACTGTGCAGATGTATGAAGAGGACAGGCAGTTTAGATCTAGGATAGCCACCTGAAGTGGGGCAGTACATATGGGTGCGCAAACATTGCCTTCACCTCCAAAAAAGAAAGAATTACAAGCAAACCCTGTAAGTTTCCAGTTTCCCCAACACAGGAAAGTCCTACACACAAATGAATGTGGATTCCCTCACCCCACCCAATTTGGTTATTGTTGATTAGCTTCCCTAGGGTCTGATTTTCAGAGGTTCTAAGAATTGGATTTCCATTTATTGTAACTAGTGAATTGTCTGCTTAGCACATCTGAAAATCAGAGACCTCAAGACTCTCAACCGTGTACCCCAAATAAGGATAACAATACTTGTGTATTTCTATAGGATAGGTTAACTGTGAAGATCAACTGCAGAAATTAATACTTGCAAAGTATTAAGCTAACTTTGGTTGTCAGATGCTATTATTAACAAAGTACCCCCTCTTACCCTCATTTTGTTTTTGAGATATCTCCATCCCTTATAGTCAGGGGAAAAAATTCTCATTTTTTCTTCCCATCACCTTTACCATAATCCTCCAATAGTATTCATCCCTCAGGCACACTGAAATCATATTCAGAAACCTGAAATACCTTCCATCTTGGTTACAGAGGTCTTTATCGTTGGTTCAGAAACTGCTTTGTTGGATTTCTTCAAAAGAATAATGTGTTTGTTATTGCTAACGGCCTAATGCTAAAGCCTATTCTTTGTATTTTCAACATAAACACCACAATAAGATTAATACAGATATTTATGCTATACTTCACACCAAGTAATCCGGGTGTGTTAACAAAATGTCTCAGTCCCTCTCCCTCCCCACATCCTCCCATTAGCAGGATTTCTTTTTTGCTCTATTAATATTATTGTTACTGTGGGAAAGCTAAATTGAAGAAGCGAGTTTGGCATTTCAGGTGTTTAGTTTACTTGGTCTAATAATCTCTTGCAGAAGTGACTTCCAATTCTGGGCTAACTGCTGAGAAGTCCCTGTCTCCTGTTCTTGTGGTTGATGGTTTGATTATTCCTCACTAAATACAGCCAAGTTGCAAAAGGGTAGCTGTGTCAGTTTAGTTCAGCAAAACAAACAAGTAGTCTAGTGCAGTGGTTCTCAACCATTTTTTCGTCACAACACACCTGGCAGATGATGTTCCCCTGCGTGACACACTACAATTTGCCAGTGACAGCGGTGCTTGGGCTGGGAGCGCTTGGGAGGCTGCAGCATTCTGGAAGATGCAGCACTCCAGGACATGGGTGGTGGCAGAGTCAAGCCAGTGCAGGCTGGGGCCCTCGCAGTCTGCCTTGATGGGGCTGGGTTTATTTTTGTGGGGCAGGTAGTGCCTGCTCTCCCCAGCCCAGGATCTCTTGGTTGCAGCCTTGAGTCCCTTTACTCATCTAGCCCTGGCTGCTGCCTATGTTGTGCAGCAGGAGTGGGCTGTTAAGGGCTGCAGAGAGCAGTGGGTGGCAGAAGCTCCAAGCTGTGCTACCAATTTTCTGTGACAGACGTGCTGGCTCTTCGCAACACACCTTTGTGTCCCGACATAGCGGTTGAGAACCACTGATTTAGGGAACCAAAGGTATGAATAAGTTTCAGACATTACTGTATTTGTACTCTACAAATTCTTGAAAATTATTTTATAGGTGTAAGAGACATTGCTTTCAAAGCATAAAATGTTATGTTTGCAAATTTGGGTGATAATTCTCTGCAGGTTGTGTCAAGTTTCCATCAATGCCTTTCTACTGTGTGAGACTGCATTGAATAAATGTTTTTGTAAGTTATACAACAGTTCTTTATTGCTCTTGCACCTTATGAATTCACTAGATAGATGAAATACAAATCTCGCCTCTTCATCTGAGGTATGGCAGACATTTACAAATATTACAGTTGATACAGCTCATGTACTGGAATGTTAAAACAATTAGGCTTGACTTCTTCAGGAAACAGCCATGTCTCATGTTCACATTTAGGGACATAAATTGTTGAGATTCTTTTAAAGCAATATTTTGTTGTATAAATAAATGGAGCCTGAACATTGAAAGTTAGTAGTAATACAAAAAAAGCCTTTCATATTACCATCAAAGTCATTCACGGACAGCACACCAGGCTGTATTATTTTCATCACAGGCAAAATTCGATTAAAAAACCTAAGAAAAACATTTTCTGTAACCTACTTATGTACTCTGAAGAAACAAATACATACTATGTATTCGAGCACTACTGCTGTATAGTATGTATTAACCTGTATTGGCACTACCGTCAAGACAAACGATAACAATATTACCTATTATTACTCATGCAGGTTTCATAGCCATTGCCCTTGTGTACTGGCCAAAGTTGAGGTGGATTGTGCACCTGCTATTTGAGGCTCCAGGGAGCATGTCTGCTTTTAGGTGTAGTCTATTAATGTCACACAAGTGCAGAATTCTCAGGACATAAGTCCCTGCCTATGCTTCATCCCGCTCCTCATCCATTCTTTCCCTCCTCTTAGACTTCACCAGTGGTTCTCAACCTTTTGTGAGTTACAACATGCTTGGTGGCATGTCGCAGCCCTACAGGACCCCCCTGCAAAACCCCCCCACCGAATCCAGCATCTCCCCAGCTCTCTGTGACACTATTGTGTGGTGACACAGTAATGTGCCCTCACACAGTGGTGAAGAACTGCTCCTTTCTAGACCACCTCAGAACACTCACTGGACTGGCGGCTGTTCTGGACCTGAAACAGAGCTGGAAGGTCCAGCTCTGTATTGGTGTATGGGCCTGCCAGGAGAAGAAGGGACTTTATGTTTGGCATTACAGTCTGCAAAGACTGGCTGGTCACATGGTACTAACTCTCCTCCTTGGGAGTTTGTAGAAGTAACTGGAGACAAGTAGAAGGACCCAGCTTTGCTGTCTCCATTAGAAGCCATTGTTACCACATAAAAGAAACAGCAGCAGCCATCCTAAAAGACTGAAACTGCCAGTAGAGAAAAACATCTAGGGGAGCAAGGAAGAAAGAACAAGGCAACTGGGCCACACATCAAGGGAAACACTGGAGAAGGGAGCCCATCAGTGGAGAAGCATAGGCAGCGAGAGGAGGAAGAGCAGAAGAAAAAAAATGCATAGTGTGCAGAGGAAACAGAACAGATGGAAGGAGGAGATAAAAAATGAAAGGCTAAAAGAGACAGGTTGGTTAACATTTTTGAAGAGGGATAAAATGCTGTGTCAAAGAGAATTACTACATGAATAGTTTGATAATATTTTCATGCAAGCAATTGGCATAGTTGGTCCAGGGATGTTTGTGCACTGGAAAAGAAGTGGTTCACACTGCTACAAATGGGTGAGAAGGTGGTGTCTGTGATTGTGTTTGGGAGGTGCGGGGCGGGGGGGGGTCCATGACCAGGTTTTTTTATTATTTAAAAAAAAAAAACTTATGAAAAAATATTTTTTAAAAAAATTATGAAAAAATTCAAGAACTCGAACTATTGTATTACGCTCTTTTACTATACACAGCATAAGGCTGGACACGAAGGTGTATGTTCATATAACCTACAGATATTCTGATACAAATTTCAGATTAGTTTGTATATTCAGTTGTTATTATGATCTTCCCAATCCAGTGAAAAAAAATGCAAAGGAAAACTCTGCATGACACATGCCTGGTAGATACCATTATTTCACCTCAGGCGCTAACATTTACACCTTAAGTTTCCACTGTGAGGAATCATGTATCTTGTGGGGTAGATATCTAAAAGATCACTAACCTAGCTTACAGGACCCTGTGACAGGGCAGTTAATTCCCATTGGCAATTTAGGGGTTAAGGAGAGCCCGGGCGAGCAGCCAATCAGAACTCAGGACAGCGTGACAGACCAGGGACAGTCTCCCTCAGGCCCTGGTGGGTGAAGGTCCTGCTGGCTCAGTGGCTGGGGGAATCAGCACCTGGGCTGGGTCAGCTCCCTGTGGGCTGCAGGATTCTGAAGGGGACTGGGCCAGAGACTTAGCAAAGGTGGCCTGTGAAGAACCCTGCGGAGGAAGCCCAGGACTGAGACTGCCAGGGCTTGGGAAGAGTCGGAGTGAAGCCCAGGACTGAGACTGCTGGGGCTCGGGTGGAGCCAGAGTGGAGCTGGAGAAGGCCATGACTGTAGGTGGCTCGAGAGACGTCTGAAGAAAGCCTGCAAGAGGTGGGAGAAGGTGTGGGGATGTGGCCCAGGAGTTGAGGCAACACCTGGTGTAAGGGTCCCTGGGCTGGGGCCTGGAGAAGTGGGTGGGCCTGGGTGCCTCTCTGCCTCCCCCTGACCACTGGTGAATAGCAAAAAATCAGCAGCAGCCACTGCAACCTAGTGTAGAGACTGGACCTTTCCCCATAAGACCTTCAAAGTTAACATCTCTTTCTCAGGTCATTTTTTTTTTTTTTTTTTTTTTTTAAAAAGAGAAAGTATGAAAGAAAAGGTTTTCTTAATACAACTGCTTCCCAGAACAAAGGTAAAAGTTCTCAATGGTTTGAAAAGAAGACTAGAACTGAGATGTTACATTTTACTTTAAGAAAAGAGTTCCCATTGACTTGAAGGGGCAGAAACCTAAATACTGAAGCAATCTGAAGCTCTCAAGGAAGAATGGGGTAAATGTATATTCGTGTAGAACTAATATAAAGAGAGCAAACCAAAGCACCGATGACAGGCAAATGGGATTACTGTGGCGTGAAGTTTTTTTAATGGATTCAGTGGAGATGTTGGAGTCAGGGAGAGATGTTGTATTTTCTTGATGTGTAATGCATTCCCAGATCCAGAAGGAAATAAGAAAATTGAAAGTCTCTCCATTAAGATGGTCCAAAGCGGTTAGTCTATTGCAGAAAAACGGAGTCCTGTGACACTTTTAAAGACTAACAGATTTATTGTTTTTCTATTAAGATGGACAGTGGAGGAGAGAAACAGGGGTCATGTCATGGTAGGTGGTCTTCTTTAGACCACTGCATGAGGAGGGAGTGGATGAGGCATTTTCAGGAACAATTAACTGAAATAAACCAAAGGACATGATCTGGTAGTAAAGGGGGAATTTACGTACCCAGACATCATTGGAAAAAGTAAAGTGATAAAACACAGATTGTTTAATAAGTTCTTGGGATGCGTTGGACACAACTTCTTGTCTCAGAAGAAGGAGGAAGCAACCAGAGGCATAAGCATTTTAGACCGGATTTTGACTTGCAGAGAGGAATTGGTTGCCAATCTAAAGGTTGAAGGTAATTTGAGTCAGGGACAGCATGAAATGATGATTTCATAAGGAAAGGAAGATGTAACAGCAGTGAAATTAAGGATGATGGTCTTCAAAAGAGCAGACCAAAACTCAGAAAACTGGTAGGTAATGTCTAGTGGGAAGAATAGCTAAAGGAAATAGGAGTTCAAGAGAGCTGGCAGTTTAACAAAAAGATACTACTGAAGGCAAAACAGCAAACTATTCTGATGTGAAGGAAAAATAGGAAGTAAAGTAAGGCTATGTCTACACTGGCAAGTTAGTTCGAATTAAGGAAGCTTAATTCGAACTAACTAAAGCCATGGCTACACGAGGCTTTAATTAGTTCGAATTAAGGGCTTCCTTAATTCGAACTAATAAATTCAAATATGCCATTCGAACTAAGAGTTAATTCAAACTAGTTAGTTCGAATTAACCAATGTGGCCATGTTAGTTCAAACTAATTGCTTAGTTCGAACTAACTGGCCCATTGAACTCAATGCAATTCGCAAATTCAAACTAAGCAAGTGCCATGAATGGCACTTGCTTAGTTCAAACTAAATTTTTCTAGTTCGAATTCAGTTAATTCGAACTAACTAAAATTAGTTTGAATTAGTTAGTTCGAATTAACTAATTCGAACCAACTTCAGTAAGTGTAGATACAGCCTAAGAGGCCAACATGGCTCATCAGGAGCTCCATAAACTGAAAATCAGAAAGGATTCCTCCACAAATGGCTGAGGATGAATACAAAAGACTAATAAACAAGCATTCAGGAATCAAATCAGAAAGACACCAAATGAGTTATACCTAGCAACAGATATAACAGGCAATAAGAAGAGGTTCTATAATACGTTAGGAGAAAAAGAGAGATGAGGGAAAATGTAGGTCTACTACTTAGCAGGGAAGAAGGGCTAATGACAGATGACCTCAAGAAGGCTGAATTGTTTAATGTCTATTTTGTTTCACCCATCACTAAAAAGTTAATGATAACTAGTTGCTTAACAAAATTAATATTAGCAACAAGGAGAAGGGACCCAAGCCAATATAAGGAAAGAACAGGTTAAAGAATATTTAGATAAACTAGATGTATTCAAGTCTCCAGGGCCTTAGGAAAATGAACTCTAGGATACTTAAGGATCTAGCAGAAGCAATCTATAAGCCATTTGCAGTTATCTTTGAGGACCCATGGAGGACATGAGAGGTCCCCCGGAGAACTGGAGAAGGCCAGACATAACATCTATCTTAAACAGGGGAACAAAGAGGACCTTGGGAATTATAGAGCAGTCAGTCTAACTTTGACACCTCGAAAAATAGTGGGACAAATTATAAAACAATCAGTCCATAAGCGCACACAAGAAAATAGGATAATAAACAACAATTTGATAGATTTGTCAAGAAGAAATCACGCTTATTTCCTTCTTTCACAGCGTAACTGGCCAAGTGGAAGTGGGGATGGGGAAGCTGCACATGATGTCTTGATTTTTGTAAGGCTTTTGATGCAATCTCACATGACACGCTTATAAGCAAACTACGAAAGTGTGGTCTAGATGAAATTACTATAAGCTGGGTGCATAACTCATTGAAAGAATGTAGTCAGAGTACTTATCAATGTTTGCTGTCAAACTAGGATGGTATATCTAGTGGCCTCCCACAGGGATCAGTACTCAATCCAGTACTATTCATTATTTTCATTAATGACTTGTATAATGGAGTGGAGAGTATGCTTATGATATTTGCAGATGACTCCAAGATGGGGGGAGGGGGTTGTTGCCAGCATTTTGGGGGACAGGATTAGAATTCAAAACAACCATGACTAATTGGAGAATCTGCCTGAAATCAATATAATATTTAATAAATACAAGTGCAAATTCTCCACTTAAGAAAAAAACCAAACACAGAACTATAAAATGGGAATAATTGGCCAAACAGCAGTAATTAAGAAAAGGATGTGGGGATCACAAACTGAATAAGAGTCAACAATGGGATACAGCTGTGAAAACTCCCCCAATACTCTGGCATGTGTTAACTAAAGTATCATAGGTAAAACACAGGAAGTGATTATCCCGCACTACGAGTTTCTGGTGAATTCTCATCTAGAGTACTATGTTCTGTTTTGAGTACCACACTTTAGAAAAAGAGGAGGACAAGTTGAAGAGAGAATCCAGAGGAAAGCAACTAAAATGAGAAAAAGGTACAGAAAACCTGACCTATGAGAAAAACAAACCGGGTATGTTTGATCTTGAGGGAAAAAAAAATACTGCGAGTGGGGAGAGGACCTGATAACAGTCTGCAAATATGTTAAAGAAAATGGTGATCGATTGCTCTCTATATCCACTGAAGGTAGGCCAAGAATGGGCTTAATCTGGAGCAAGGGAGATTTAGATTAGATATCATGAAAATCTAACTATACGGGTGATTAAGCACTGGAATAGACTTGTACAGGATGTGACATGCTGCACCCCCCGCTCCAGACACACTCTTGTCATGTGATCAGTGTTATCTTTCCTGTTCAACCCTACAATGTAACTGTGTATTGTCTAATGAAAAGTATGTGATATAGGGTGGATTTGGAATGCTCATGGCATGCTCTCCATTAGTGTTATGATGGCATGCTTCCTACAACATCATACATGTGTATAGATATGAAACCTCTCCCCAATGTATTTCACATAGCACAAGTCGGGGCAGGCAATCAGAGCTGCATTCACACACCCAGAAATACGAATAAAAGAACAATGCAGCTCAAGTACCTTGGGTTGAGAGGGAAGAATCGCCTGACTGCAAGAGGGGGGTTTGAAATGAGAAAAAGACACACTTTGAACTGGATAAGGGTCTTCTGTGGAAACCATCTTTTAAGCAACATCAAGGACTGATACTTATCCACATGCTGGGAAGAATCCGGCTACAAATCATCAGTAGCCAAACCTATGTGGGTAAGCTAGACATGGACTGCAACAGTGATTTTAGTTTAGAATGTGACTTATCTTTTATTTGATTGTGGTTATCTCCTTGACTGATTAGTTAATTATATATAGATTAGCTATATGCTCACTTAAAATCATGTTTTAATGAATAAACTTGTTTTATGTAGGATAAGCATGTGTGAAGACCTGACTGAGAGCAAAGCTGGTGCATATCAATTTCTTTGTTAAACTGACAGACTGGTGTAAATGTGCTTGCAAGGCCCAGTGGGCATGCACCGAATCTTTCAAGACGGATGTTCCCAGGGTTGTATGTGGAGGCGCTTGCTGGGGGACCATCCCATGAGTGACTAGTGAGAGTGCACTTCCACTGCCTGACAGACCAATTACACGCTAGAGGCTGGATATGTGCTGATCCAGACGTGGGGGTTCATTTAGCAAGGCAGGGTAAGTTGGGGCCCTGGAGTGGAGAACTTGGGGCCACAGCAGTACACTAGTCCAGTTTGCAGGAGGGGAATATCACATGGGAGTTGTGAAATCCCCATCATTGGAGGTTTTTAAGAACAGGTTGGAAAACCATCTCTTACAGCCTAGTTATAACTTAGTTCTGGGTCACTACAGGGTACTGAACTAGATGACCGGTCAATGTTGCTTCCAGCCCTATATTTCTATGAGATCCTAGGTTTGAAAGACTCACCTGGTAGAGAGGAAATTTATGGAGTCTACTTAATATGTATATTTAATCTGAATATAGCACAATATATAGAATTAATCAGTATAGAACCAATGATTCTGATAAAGCTGCTTTTACTTCCTAAATTTTACTGTAGGGAGCAATTTAAGAATGAAATTGAACTCTTTTACTTGCTACGAGTCTTACTTCTTAATTAAATGGAAACTACTATTGTGTCTTTTTGAAATAATGGGCTGATTCTCCAAAATTACCACTTTTAAACAATGGCAAGAGTAGTAAAAAGAAAACATAACACAGCTACAGCAGTCCTACTTGTATTCAAAGATTCTTTGAATTAAACAGGATCCATGCTTGCTTCAAACTAGAACTAAGCCACTCAGGCAAGGAGATTACACAGGTTTGTTCCACACACTGTACTTAAAAAAAATTTTTTTTTTTTTTTTTTTTTTTTTTTGCACCTAAGCCAATTATCACCTACTGTGATTTGTAAAAGCAAAGAAATCTTGGAAAGATTAAAAGAAATATTGGGGGGGGGAGGGAAATATTCCTGTGGAAAAGATGGTTTACTTAATGAAGATTAAATACCACTCACAGTCACCAAAAGGAAAATAAAAGTGAGGTAACAAAATCAACTCAAGAAATTCAGTTGCAGTATATCACTTAAAAATAGATGGCAGCCGTCTGAGAGCTCTGGGGTCACTGAGTCACTAATACGTACCATTAATATTCTACTAATAGGAGATACTATATCAAGAGATGAGAGGGTGGCAAATGTGAAGCTAAGGATGACCATGGGAATTATAGATGAGGAAACAAAACCTCAGTATCAGTGATCAGTAAAGTTAATATTCTCTCATGAGCATTTTTAGTAAAAGTCAGAGTAACCCTGGGCCTCACAGAAGCCCTGTGAGGTATCCCCAACTAGAATGGTTGGCTGCTGGTCAGTTATCCCAACAGCACAGGGGTCCCCAAACCTTCAGCTGCCAGGGTCACGCTACTAATTTTTGCTCTTATGGTGGGCTGAAGCAGCTGATCAGGACACTGGATCCATGTCACTGGGCCTACATCACGTGGGAGAGGAGTGGGGGGAAGGGCCGGAAGAGAACAGCGGCCACTACATGGTGCTTCTTGGGGCTAGGAGTGGCTCCTCCTGGCCAGGGTGCTTGACATGCCACTTGTGAAAGATTGCTGATCCTGGTGGGCTCGTAAAAATGTGTCAGTGGGCTGAATGGGGCCCACAGGCCATAGTTTGGGGACCCCTGTAATAGCCACTGCTCTGAAAACCAAAGGGCTGACAGATGCTCCAGTCCTGCCCCAGAAGTAGTCCTGGAAAGCCACAAAATCTGTGATCAGCATGAGAAAATCATATCCTTAGTGCTTAGACATTATCTCCAACTACAGTACCTCCTCTAGCTCCAGCATTTAAAGATGAGCATCACTGTTTGATGCTAATGACCTAAAACCCATTCTAGTGAACAAAGCCAATTAAAAATACCCCAGCATAATGCATAGTGTACTTCACTCCTTTATTTCAGCTTTCCTAACCTACCAAATGTACTGTAGCATAGTTTGTAAGTTATGAAGTATTAACGCAAGGCCTCATTAAACCTTTCTGCCATTAAATCTTTGGTAAACGGTGAGGAGAGATTACTTTTATTTCATGTATGAATTAACAGGGGTGAGAACTGTTGCAATTCTACAGTACCAATGTTATTCTTTACAAGCTGGGTCAGGAAAGTTTCCCTGCATGATACAGTAGCGCAGGGGTTGGTAACACCCAGCACGCATGCCAATCCTGAGTGGCACGTGGTGCCACTTAAGCTCCCCTTGCTGGCCCACAAGGGCCAGCTGTGTGCCATGGCTCCTGGAGGCTTCAGTTCTCAGCAAGGAAGCGGGGCCAGCAGGCTAAAGGCGCTGTGGCACATGGGGGCAGGGCCAGCAGGGAGGAGTCCCTGGTCCCGCCTTTGGCACCTGCTGGTCCTGCCCCCAGCACCTGCTGAGGGTGCAGCGGGCGGGCTGGCACGGGGGCCAACAAAGGTTGCTGACGCCTGCAGTAGTACATAACTGCCCAAGTGCATTACTTTGCATTCAAATGTAGCACCTTGTATAGATCTATGTTCCTAAAATTATTGCAGAAAACATCTTTTAGAAATTTGGTACCTTTAAAAAAAAAACTGGTGTTTTGCCTCATAGTGCAGAATAACCAGAGTGTTTGTTGTTATAAATTAGCTAGCACATTATTACTAGTCAAACTATTATAACTGTAATTGGTATTGCTTGGCATGGTATGTATTTCTCTTTCAATTGGTTATAATGAATGAATAACATGTTATTGCTTGAGGTGCCCATCCTTCCTCCAAAGCAAAAGACAAAACACATCCCCCAAACATGGACCCTAAGTCACATAAGGCGCACAATAAGATACTGCGTAGGAGTAAAGGATCAGCTCTCAACAGATATGTACATGCCTTGACATAATAAAAAGCAGTATTTTAAACTTTCTTAGATCTAGACTCTTAATTTGGTGGGGTAGCTGTGTTAGTCTCTATACAGCAAAAACAACGAGAATCCTGTGGCACCTTAAAGACTTAACAAACTTCTTTGGGCATAATCTTTCATGGGCTGCAACCCACTGCATCTAACCAAGTGGGTTGCAGTCCATGAAAGCTTATGCCTGAAGAAATTTGTTAGTCTTCAAGGTGCCACAGGATTCTCATTGTTTAAGCTTTTCACATTTTCCATGTGGACAAAAAATGTCACCTCCTCTCCCTCTGCTCTTCATAATATTCCTACATCTCACCCTCATAACTCCCTTCTCACATCTACTTGCTTAAGTCCAAACAAATTAAGACTCTCTGACAATTCATATATCTTTCTAGATCTTTTAGATTCCAACCAAATTTACATTGTTGATGTTCATTCAAAAAACCTGGGAAATCCACAAACAAAAAAACTCGTTACGTAAGGAGTAAGGTTGAAAGTGTGTTTTGTGGAGGAGTTCAACTAACATACAAAAGCCTCTGTGAAGCATGTGAAGCAAAAAGCACCCTCCTCCCCCCATTCCCCCACAAAAAGAAAACGCACCAGACATTTTCCATTTAAAAAAAAAAATCTTTTTAAAATGCAGTTATGTTTGGATAATTAACAATTGGATAATTAATAATATGTTTGGATAACTAATAATTAGGCCTGTCCATTTGTGCAAATACTGAGAGAGAATTCTATTGTTATTAGCTATATTGATTCAATTTAGTGCACTTAGACTACACATCAATCAGCAGCCTGTAATTTAAAAAATACCCATGACTGAGCTCACTTGTTGCTCAGAAAGTACTGTATGGTAGGTAACAGAAGACCTACTAGCACAGACCAGAAGTAACTTAATCACTAATAAGTAAATAAGTATGCTCCAGCTTGCTGAAATTAAGTGCAATTGCATTTCCATTAAGAGATGTTTGAAAGATAGTTGATTTACAGGTTTGCTTTTCTTTTTAAGCTATTGTTATACTTTGAATTTCCACAGCTTCCAAACTGCTTTGCCTCAGTTGGCATTTTCACAGAACATGACAGTCTATGTCTAACTTTAATGGATGTTATGCATACACACTATGTCATGAGAAGACCCTTCCCATTGCTTTACACAGGCCAGTCATCAGAGCACATACAGCATATACATAGAGCCCTGCATGGATACAAAAATGTGGATCTGGAACCAGACCACCCCCGCCCAATGTCAGTCTTTATCCGATCCATGATCCGCATGCCATGTTTTATGTGGATCCGGAACCACATCCGCAACTGAACTTGGGCTCACAATCAGCATTTTAGCATTTGATTGGCTCATTTGCCACGTGGGGTCCCACCCATTTTTTCCTTTTCTTGTTTACGATTTGCATGCTGTGCTGTCAATCAGATTTCCTTGGCCACCAATGAAATTTCTGATTGACAGCTTGGCATACAAACCACAAACAAAAAAGTGAAGAAGTGGGTGGGAAAGACATGGGGAATGAGCCAATCAAAGGCCAGCATGCTAACTGACTGACAGTGAGTGGTGGCTCTCGAAGCTCCTGCCTGTTGTGACTGAGAGTCTGATTGGCTTGGCAGACCACCAATCAGAGCTAACTGGGACTGGCTGGAGCGCTTCCTTGTTTCCCTGCATACTGATGAGGACACAGATCGTAGCAGCAGCTGCAGGGATCGATCATAAAAATAGAATCCGCAGTCATGGCCAATTCGCAACAATGGGGCTGCCGATATCCACACCTGTGGATGCGGTTACCTGTGGATTTGAAGTGGATACTCGTGGATCTGCAGGGCTCTACATATACATTCATGCTATACAATTATCTGTAGAATTATGCCAGGATCATAGGCAATAGACTTATTCCACAAAGTAAAACAATCCATTATGTATTTTATTGAAATATTTAGTCTCACATTCTCCAGTCACTCATTCAGTTATACAGAAACATGTTGTAGAAGAATGTAAACTAATCATTGTGCTAAAATTCTGTTACTGTAATATACAGTTATTTAAGAGGATGCTGCTGGTATTTTGACAAGTCCACATAGAAGAAATATTTGTTAAACCAAACAATTTTCATTATATTAAACCTGCTTTCAATCCTCTACCAAAGTCAATGCGCTCAATAAGTAATAATTTAAGAGAACTTCACTGGATTTCTATAAATTAATTTTAAAAGACTCTTCGTATATGTGTTAGTTTAATATAATTATATAATAATACATTTTAAAAGGCCTGTTTCTGTAATATTACTTTAAATAGAACCTATTGTACTCATCTTAATTAGTAAACCTACTTCAGCAGCAATCACTAAAAGCTGCTGCTTATAAATTGTTAAACCTGTATCAGTGTACCAAACCAGTGTCCCTAAAGGTTTTGACAGAGACTGTAGGTAAGAGGAGATTGAAAAAGCTAGAAGCTTGAAAACTCTTCATACTGAATTAGATGTAGGCACAGAAAGAAGAAAAGTTCCCAGAGAATCAACAGTAGTTGGATGCTTAGGACCCCATATGGCACTGAAAAAGAGGTTTAAACAACTCAGACGATTTGTGGAGTCCTCCAGGAGCCTGGATAAATTATGATGTCTCAGGACCTAATAGGACATTTGGATTGCTTCAGTAACAGCAACTTAAAAATCCATCAGCATTCAAATGCAAGGGCTTGGGTCACCATCCCCAATCAACTGTTATTCATTGGTATGGTGAACTTTATTGTCCCAAAGGGAAAATGAGAAGCCCCAGCTTCCAAATCCGGGCCACCTCCCTAGCCTTCAGGGCTCGTAGTGAAACCTAGGGGCCCAGGGCTAGCAGAGGGGGTGGGGAAAGGAGTGGTGCTGCCATGAGGGAGAAAAAACAAGGTAGGAACATGGAGTTGCACAAATGTGCTGAGGGATGGAAAAGAGTGGATCCAGAGGGAGAACCGAGGCAGGAGAGTATATCAGTTTTAAGAGGGGTGTAAGAGGAAAGAATTGGGTGAGGAGAGAGGAAAGAATGAAGGGTTTGGGTCAGGGAAGAGATTGGGATAAGGAGTACACTGAAAGGATGTGCAGGAAAAGAATAAAGAAAAGGGAGGTGATTTGGAAGAAGCATCAGGAGAGTAACACAGTGGTCCCAGATAAGAGCATTCAGGCATACACTTGACAGAATATTAGCTTTGAGTATCCTATATCCTGGCTCCAAAAAAGGGACACAGCTGTTCTGCCAATGCTGAGAATGAAGAGATCAAAAGAACTTTAAACAGACCAAAAAAAAAAAGTTCTTCTCTGCAAAGTGTAAACCTATCCTCCTGACAGTTGACCCCTCCCTTCTCTCCTGAGAAGTCTGAACAAGTTGGATCATTCCCCAATTCCAGAGAATGGTAAGCCTTATGCCTTGTACACACTACAAAGTTATCGCGCGGTGAACGCTCCTTTGCGATATAAGCAGCAGGTGTGTACACACCATAGCGCTATATTTATAGCGCTTTCCTTGTCCCGCAATAGCTTTTATTGCAGGACAAGTTTATAGTGTGTTCATAGCCTTAGACAATATCTACACTGCCAGAGGTGCTGCTGACTGTGTAGGATTGATTTTGCATGAGTAAAGATGCACTCAGTCGAACCCGGAATTAGTCAGAGGTCGTTTTATTAAGACCACCTTGGCAAATAGCATAGCGCTGTGTTGACTGAAGGACATTTCCCATTGTACAGTGCAGTGGGGATACTGCAGTAAGTAGGCATTAGGGAGTCAATGGGAGATACGCAAGTTACTGTAAATAGCTTGCGTATCTTCCTTCAGCTGCTGCCGAAATCCGTGGCAAGTGTAGACCAGGGCTTAGGAAGTGCAAGTATGTGGACAGTTTATTGTTTGTAAGATCTATTTTCTCAAGAGCTTTGGTTGTATCTAAATATTGTGCATGGTTACCTGTTACCAACTTTATTGTATTATTATTTGTGTTATCATAACCCATGAGCCATAATCCTGGCCTAGAACGCCAGAATCATGATTAGCACAATCAAAAACACCTAACAAAAAAAAGACAGCCTCTGCTCTGAGGAGTTTACAGACTAAGTACAAGACTGAAGACAACAGAGATATAGAAAGGCCAACAGGAGAGTATAAAGAAACAATGAGACTACATTGGTCAACATGAGGAATGGTATCAGCATCAAGTTTTTTGTAAGCACCACAGTGTGATGCGTCTTGGGAATACCCAGAGTTATGAGCCACCTCGTTACTGCCTGCCATTAGCATGAGGAAGCCTTCTCCGTGCCTGATGTGGGTCAATTCCCCACCTCCACCAGCCTCTGGCAACACAAGCTGCCAGGCTTTCACAGGCCTCGTTCTCTCCTTATAGGCTAATAATGGGTACACTTCAACCCCCAAGTCCTCAGAGCTTCCTTCTGGAGTGCCCTGCAGGCCTCGATTTACTGTTCCCAGTACACTACAGTTTACCAATTACCATTAAGACCATAGCTCTGCTTGACACACAGCATTCAGATATGCTTATACTAAAAACAAGACTAAGAAACAGAGATTTGAGAAGCAGGTAAGACTTCTTGTAAACAAATGCAAGCATATAAAATCTTAACACACTTTCTAGAGCCTAAACTTAAACCAAGAGATTCCTGTTTCATAAAGATTTAGCGCAATCAGAGTTTCAATCCCAGCACTGAACAGTCAGACCAGATATGAGCCTGTGTCAGATTTGTTGAGGAAACCACAGTGAGTAGCAGGTGACTGCTGTCCAAAGCCCAGTGTGAGAGTTGTGTGACTCCATTCCAAGAAAGGTGAGGGCTGACGGCCTGAGACTTTGGGGCAGGAAGTGGTATACTCGAAGGATATGTCTACACTTGTAAGTTAGTTCCAATTAAAGAAGCTTAATTCAAACTAACTTAAGGAGGGAGAATCGACAGGACAAAGTAGGGCAATCGGTCCGGTATTTCACATGTCTGTACACAAATGCGAGGAGCCTAGGAAACAAGCAGGAAGAATTGGTAGTACTGCCACAGACAAGGAACTATGATGTAATTGGAATAACAGAAGCGTGGTGGGATAACTTGCATGACTGGAGCACTGCCATGGACGGATATAAATTGTTCAGGAAGGACAGGCAGGGAAGAAGGGGGGAGGAGTAGCGCTATATGTAAAAGAGCTGTATGACTGCTCGGAGCTCCACTATGAAAGTGGAAACAAGTCTGCTACAGACCGCCAGACCAGAAGGAGGAGGTGGATGAGGTGTTCTATGGACAACTAACAGAAGTTTCCAGATTGCAGGCCCTGGTTCTTATGGGGGACTTCAATTATCCTGACATCTGCTGGGAGGGCAATGCAGTAGTGCACAGGCAATCCAGGAAGTTTTTGGAGAATATTGAGGACAACTTCCTAGTACAAATGCTGGAGGAACCAACTAGGGGTCTTGCACCTCTAGACCTGTTGCTCACAAATGGAGAAGAATTGATCGGGGAAGTAGAAGTAAAAGGCAACCTGGGCAGCAGCGACCATGAGATGGTAGAGTTCAGGATCCTGATCAATGGAAGGAAGAAAAGAAGCAGAATACACACTCTGGACTTCAGAAAAGCAGATTTTGGCTCCCTGAGGGAGCTGATGGACAGGATCCCTTGGGAGGCTGATCTGAAGGGGAAAGATGTCCAAGACAGCTGGCTGCATTTTAAAAAAACTCTGTTAAAGGCACAGGAAGATAACATTCTGATGTGCAGAAAGAACAGCAAATGTGGATGGCGACCAGCGTGGCTTAGCAGGGAACTCTGCAGGGAGCTGAAACATAAAAGGGAAGCTTACAAGAAGTGGAAGCTTGGGCTGATGACAAGGGAGGCATATAAAGATATTGCTCGGGACTGGAGGGATAAAATCAGAAAGGCCAAAGGACAATTGGAGTTGCAGCTAGCAAGAGATGTGAAGGATAACAGAAAGGAGTTCTATAAGTATATCAGCAACAAGAAAAGGATCAGGGGTGATGTAGGTCCCCTACTGAATAGGGCAGGCATCCTTGTGGTGGATGATGCAGAAAAGGCTGAAGTACTCAATGCTTTTTTTACTTCAGTCTTCACAGGGAGGGCCAGCTCCCAGGCTACTACACGGCGTAACGCGGAATGGAGAGAAGAGCGGCCCTCGGTGATGGAAATTCAGTTTAGGGACTACTTAAAGAAATTGGATGTGCACAAGTCCATGGGGCCGGATGAACTGCATCCGAGGGTGCTGAGGGAGTTGGCTGAAGTGATTGCAGAGCCGCTCGCCATCATCTTTGAGAACTCGTGGTGAACAGGGGAGGTCCCGGAGGATTGGAAAAAGGCAAATATAGTACCTATCTTCAAGAAGGGGAAAAAGAGGATCCAGGAAACTACAGACCAGTCAGCCTCACCTCAATCCCTGGGAAAATCATGGACCAGGTCCTCAAAGAATCCATCCTGTAACACTTGGAAGAAAATAGAGTGATCAGAAACAGTCAACATGGATTCACCAAGGGCAAATCATGCCTGACCAACCTGATTCGCTTCTATGATGAGATGACTGAATTTGTGGATGCGGGAAAAGCTGTTGACATGGTATACCTCCACTTTAGCAAGGCTTTTGATACGGTTTCCTGCAGCATTCTCGTCAGCAAGTTAAGGAAGTATGGGTTGGATGAGTGGACCATAAGGTGGATAGAAAACTGGCTAGATAAACGGGCTCAGCGGGTAGGAATCAATGGCTCAATGTCTAGTTGGCAATTGGTAACGAGTGGAGTGCCCCAGGGGTCGGTCCTGGGGCCGGTTCTGTTCAACATCTTCATTAATGATCTTGATGATGTGATAAACTGCGTGCTTAGTAAGTTCGTGGATGACGCCAAGCTGGGGGGAATGGTAGATACTCTGGAGGGCAAGGACAGGATCCAGGGAGACTTGGACAAATTGGGACACAGGGCTGAAAGAAACCTCATGAGGTTCAACAAAGACAAGTGCAAAGTCCTGCACTTAGGATGGAAAAATCCCATGCACTGCTACAGGCTGGGGACCAATCGACTAAGTAGCAGCACTGTAGAAAAGGACCTGGGGGTTATGGTGGACGGGAAGATGAATATGAGCCAACAGTGTGCCCTTGTTGCCAAAAAGGCCAATGGCATATTAGGCTGCATCATTAGGAGTATTGCCAGCAGATCGAGGGATGTGATAATTCCCCTCTATTCAACACTGGTCAGGCCACATTTGGAATACTGTGTCCAGTTTTGGGCTCCCCACTACAGAAAGGATGTGGACAAATTAGAAAGAGTCCAGCGGAGGGCAACAAAACTGATTAGGGGGCTGGGGCACATGACTTATGAGGAAAGACTGAAGGAAGTAGGCTTATTTAGTCTACAGAAGAGAAGACTGAGGGGAGATTTGATAGCAACCTTCAACTACTTGAAGGGGTGCTCCAAAGAGGAGGGAGCTAGGCTGTTCTTGATGGTAACAGAGGACAGAAGAAGGAGCAATGGTTTCAAATTACAGCTGGGGAGGTCAAGGTTGGATATTAGGAAAAACTTTCTCACTAGGAGGGTGGTGAAGCATTGGAATGGGCTACCTAGGGAGGTGGGAGAAACTCCATCTTTGGAGATTTTTAAAGCCCGGTTAGACAAAACCCTGGCTGGGGTGATTTAGTGGGAGTGGTCCTACTTTTTAGCAGGGGGTTGGACTAGATGACATCATGAGGTCCCTTCCATCCCTATGATTCTAAGCCTTGGCCACACTAGGCTTTCATTAGTTCGAATTAAGGGCTTCCTTAATTCAAACTAATCAATTCGATTGCTTAGTTCGAATTAACGATTATTTCAATCCGTTAATTCGAACTAAGTCAAATGTGGCCATATTAATTCGAACTAACTGCTTAGTTCGAACTAATCGGCAGATTGACCTTCCTGAAACTGACTAATTCAAACTAAGCAAGTGCCCTGTATGGCCATGGCTAGTTCGAACTAGCATTCTAGTGGGGCCATGCTAGTTCAAATTAAGTTACTTTGAACTAACTTAAATTAGTTCAAATTAGTTAATTTGAATTAACTAATTCGAACTAGCTTTTGTAAGTGTAGACATAGCCAATGAAACCAGGAGGGATCACAGGTGTAGTTGGGTGATGTCACAGACCTCAGACTTTGGATACTGGGCAGAAAAAGCCATTTTCAATGCTACCCCTGAGTTTGAGAGAGACAAACTCCAATGCACCTGGTGCTAAGAAGATATGAAAAAAGACCAAGTCCTGAACACAAAGCATTGTTATAAACAAAACCAAACAAAACTCCTCATTGGAACAGCGAGGGTATTTTGACTTGACAATGAAAAAAGAGTCTACAATAATAGAAAAAAAATCTACATCAGATCTCTGTGGGAACAAACATACTCTGCGGGATGGTAAGCAACTTTTGACCTCTCCCATACCAGAGATTTCAGACTAATTCTTCTTTTACCCCTTTCTCAGGCCTGCTCTACATGCTGTTTTTGAACCTATATAACTATTTTGGTTAGGGCTGTGGTTTTTCGCACAAATAGTTATATTGCTACAACTCCTGGTATGGATGCATTTGTTTCACTATAAATGTAATCACTGTCCTTACAGCAGTACAGCTCATTCCCCTTCCAGTGCACAAATAACTATATTGCTATAATGTGCCTTTTAATCATTATAACTGCAGCCACACTGGTTGCTGGATTTGTGTATGGGGACAAGGACATATTGCTTTAACTATTGGCCTATATACCCTGATGCAGCTTTTGTGTGTAGACAAGCTACATATATGCCATAGACAGACAATAGGTGGAGGATGAGCTAGCTAACGGTACTTATAAGTTCAAACACCAGAAGGAAAAACAATTAGTCGGTTCTACTGCATAGGCTAAATAAAAGCTGTCAACTCAAACATTACTGATTTCTCATTGTCTAAGCTCATGCGATAAATAAATTTGTTAGTCTTTAAAAGTGCCACAGAACTTCTTGTTTGCTTTGCTGAACTAGACTAACATAGCTATCCCATATGGAACTTCTCACTCTATTGGTATTTACCTTTCACAGGGTGTTTTCTTAAATATATAGTATAAAGTTAGAGTGGTCAACATTGGCAGGCTTTGTATGTACACTATCTACTGTAGTATTAGACATGATTGTTTTCTCTACCTTTCAGAGAGCCATGTCAGTCTAGCCATGTCAGTCTAGTTTTGCAAAACAAACAAGGAATCTTGTGCACTTTTAAAGACTATCAAATTTATTTATCACATGAGCTTTCATGGGAGAAAATCCCACTTCATCAGATGCTTGAGGATGAAGACCTTACAGAATGGGAGGAAAAGAAATGTAGGGAAGTCATAATATCAGGTCAAACTGTTTCAGCAAATCAAGGCAGTTGTTTAGACTCAAACAGCGTGTACAGCATATTAGAAGGATGGGAGATCGAGAAAAGGCAAACACCTATTGTAATAAGAAAACCACCCAATATCCTTATTTAAGGCCAAGGCAACAGTGTCAAACCTGCATATGAATTCCAACTCTGCAGTTTCTCTTTGAAGCTTTGATTTGTAACCATTTGCTCAAGTATGGCAATTAACGTATCTTCTATGGCTGATTTAGAACAACGTTTCCTCACGTCTCATCCCAAAACACCCCTACTTTACCTACGCTATATTGATGACATCTTCATCATGTTGACCCATGGTAAAGATGCCCTTGAAGATTTCCATAGAGATTTCAACAATTTCCACAACACAATCAAACTTAGCCTGGAACACTCCACACAAGAGATCCACTTTCTGGACACCACAGTGCAAATTAGTGATGGGCACATAAAGACCTCCCTATACCGCAAACCTACTGATCGGTATAGTTACCTACATCCCTCGAGCTTTCATCCTCGACACACCACACGATCCATTGTGTACAGTCAAGCACTAAGATATAACCGCATTTGCTCTGACCCTGGAGACAGAGACAGACACCTTCAGGATCTCTACCAGGCATTCTTAAAACTACAGTACCCACCCGCAGAAGTGAAGAAACAAATTGACAGAGCCAGACGGGTACCCAGAAGTCAACTACTGCAGGAGAAGCCCATGAAAAACAACAACAGAACGCCACTGGTCACCACCTACAACCCCCAAGCCAGACCTCTTCAACACATCATCAAAGATCTACAGCCTATTTTACAAGATGATCCCTCACTCTCTCAAGCTTAGGAGACAGACCTCTCCTTGCTTTCAGACAGCCCCCTAACCTTAAAAGGATACTTACCAGCAACTACAGATCATACAACAGAAACACTAAAGCAGGAACATATCCCTGCAACAGACCACGCTGCCAACTTTGCCCTCATACCTACACTGATGACACCATCACAGGGCCTAATCAAGCCACCTACTCCATCAAGGGCTCATTCACCTGCTCATCCACCAATGTCATTTATGCCATCATGTGCCGGAAATGCCCCTCTGCCTTATATATTGGACAAACAGGACAGTCTCTGCGCCAAAGAATAAATGGACACAAATCTGACATCAGAAATTGCAACACTACAAAACCAATAGGGGAACACTTCAATCTCCCTGCTCACGCCATTGACGATTTGTTAATAGCTGTGTTGAAACAGATGAATAACAAATCACAGCTTCAAAGAGAAACTGCAGAACTCGAATTTATATGCAAATTTGACTCAGTTGTCTTGGGGTTAAACAGGGACTATGGATTTTTCTCGCATTACAAGTGATTTGACCTCACCCTCCTCCATGTGCTATTCCCCAGTGTTTAAATCCTAACACCTATTTTGATTTGCTGTTACAGCCTGACCTGATCCTATGTCATACACTCCCCTGCATTTAATATCCTCCCACTCTGTAAGTTTCCCATCTTCAAAGCGTCTGACGAAGTGGGATTGTCTCCCACGAAAGCTCATGCGATAAATAAATCTATTAGTCTTTAAAAGTGCCACAGAAAAAGGAGAGGTTGAGAAAAGGCAAACTGACCTATTGTAGTCAAATTCCAAAGTCTCCTTTTTCTAACATTCTGTCCACGCTGTTTGAGTCTAAACAACTGCTTTGATTTGCTGTACAAGTCTGACCTGATATTATGACTCTGTTGTCTTTCTACAATAGACTAACACAGCTACCCCTTTGGAATCTGATATTATGAATTACACTTCCCTGCATTTATTTTCCTCCCCTTCTGTAAGGTCTTCATCTTCAAGCATCTGATGAAGCGTGATTTTTCTCTCATGAAAGCTCATGTAATTAAATAAATTTGTTAATCTTTAAAAGTGTCACAAGACTCCTTGTTTGTTGTACCTTTCAGTTAAGTTCACTCTCTGGCAGGTTTTCTGAACAGAATATGGTCATTTTTACTACAGACTCTTTTCATGTTTACCCACCTTTGTAAGGTGCAGTGATGAAGTATGATCATTCCTTATGAATAAGGAACTGGGACACAGCTCAGTCTAGCTTGGCACACGCGACCCCAAGGTGGTATGCTACAGCTGTGGTTTTCAAACTTTTTTCTTCGGGACCCAGATGGAAAAAACATTTATTCCCATGACCCAACAATTACCTTTTTGAGAAATGCATTCCAGTCTTGCAGCAGTGGGTGCTGTGACCCAGTACTGGGTCCCTACCCATAGCTTGAAAACTACTGTGCTACACTACCACACACTACGCGTCCCGTATAAGCCCCGTCAGGAATCACTTTAAGGAACAGGACACTTGATCCGCAGCCCGGCACCAACGGAGCCGCCGTCTCACGCAGCAACTCCCGCACCCGCTACTGGAGCGGGTCCGGGTGGGAGGTGTGGTGGGGCCCGCTCCCAGACTGAAGAGCGCACCTCCCTTCTCCAGCTGTGCTAGGGCCCACACTCACCTCCTCTCTCGGGCGCGAGAGCCCGAGCACCTGGGGAAGCAGCCATGCCACGGTCGTAGTAGAGCCGACGTAGGCATTGGAACAGCGCCTGAACCAATAGGAGAGGCCGTGAGAGCAGCGGCCCTCCCTTCAAAACGCGGAGCACGTCGGGACCTGCAGTCCCTCTGCTCTAAGGCAGCCGCGGATGCCAGAAGGGGGCGTGGTCTGTCTCTCGCCCCGCCCCCTTCCCCTGTACTCCGTAGAAAAACTACGCTCCCCGGCATGCCATGGGCCAGGGGAGGCGGGCGGCCGCTGTGAGTGGCCGGCCTGGGTGCGGGGCTCAGTCAATCACGACAATGACTTCTCCGCCGGAGCCTGAGGAGCGCGGCTGAACAGCCCTGCCGAGCCTCAGCAGCGGTGGCGGCGGTGCTGGGCAGAGGGGCTCGCTGGCTGCTGCTGCTCTCTCTCATTGTTTAGCGAGGGCCGGAGCAGACGCTCGCTGTGAGCATGTGGATCCCCACGGAGCACGAGAAGTACGGCGTGGGTGAGTGGCACGGCTGCCGGCCAGCTGAAACTGCAACCCCCCCGCGCCCCGTCCTCCCGGGTGGGGGCAGCTGTCCGAGGAGTTTGCAGGCGGAGGCTGGTTCGTGTGTCAGGTGGCGGTGATGGTCCCTGTTATCTCCCCCTGGCCTGGCCTCCCCCACCCCGGGCGATGAATAGCGGCAGGCATATGAAATGGGGAGGGGGCGTGTGGACAAAAACAGCTGGGAAGCGTCGGGCTCGTCTCCCTGTAGCCCGATCCTCTCGGCCGAGAGCCCGGACCGATCCCGTAGCATCAAGTGCAGAGCTCCGCCGGGGGACTCCGCTCTCTGCCAGCCTCGGCACCGGTCCGGCGGGCTGGGGAGTGTTTAAAACGGGTGTTTCGCTTAACATGCACGTTTCGTTTAAGCTCCTGCCATCTTTGGAGTCAGGCACCAGTTTGCAGTTGTCTGTCTTTTTGCGTGTGTCCGAGTCAGGATAGGAACCCACTTCCAGGCGAAGGTTTTGCTCGACTGGAAAAGGGAGTTTGGGAAGGGCTGGGTGACACAGAGACAGGGAAATGTTTGTTTCACCATTGGAAGTTAAAGGTCCTGTTCCTGAAGAGCAGAGTCAGCGGAGCATCTTCCCATTCAAAAGGTGAACAACAAAGGAGGTTAGATGTTGACTGATGAATCTGGTTTTTCGCGTCTCTTCTCTCCCCCGTCCTTGACAGAATATGGGACATTTCTCCCTGTCCCTTCCTCTTAGTTGCACATTTTAAACTCGTATATTTCTTTTCACCGTATTGAATTTTGCCTGATCCCTCTGATACTTTTTAGAAGGGTTAAGATTTCCTGATAGGCATATAAGCAGCCCTGAGAATAATAAAGCAATTAAAAAAACCCTAGCAGTTTGATAAGGAAATAACCCACTATTGATTTATAATACTTAAAAAAAAATTCTTAGTGAATAAATGTCAAAAAAAATCTATCTTAATTTCATACAATGTGTGAGGCTTTTGTATGTGTGCGCTATATTTTTTGTAAAAACAAACAAAGTGACATTTGTGGTAGTGGTTTTCACTCAGTTATTATTTGCTCAGTTCTGCCTGAGGGCAGGACTCTGGAGCCCATTAAACTGACTTATGAAGAGATTAAAGAGACTCATTGTAGTTTTTGACACCATCTATTACAACCACTAATACTTGATCAGCTTTGGAGAGGCGTCCCAGACAATAGCTGCCATTTGACACACATGTAGTTGAATTGCTTCACAGATCATTGGCTCTGCAAGAAGCTGTCTGTATATCCAGGTTATATTTGTACATTGAGTAGAGTATGTTATGGAAAAGCCATGAGGAATGTAAAGACTTTGTCTTTGTGTGTGTCTGTGTAATCTCGCTCTGTTTAACCATTAGTACAGGAGCCAAGACTCATTCAGTGTAACTATGTCCCATTTGGAGTTGATCCCAGATGTTGCTGTCTTCCAAATGTTAAATCATAGAGATCATCAATGGGATTTATTTTCTTGACTTCTTTATGTGCCAGGTCACAGCTGGGTTGCTAGATATCGATTAGTCCTCCCGTCCGCTTTCTTTATGAGGATGGGCAGAGGCTTAAAATCCACTCTGGGATTTCCTGGAATGGCATGCAGGATATTACCAGTCAAGTATTTCAAGCTGCAGCACTCCCCTCATTTTTGTTGTTGTTGTTCTTGAGTGAAAGAAAATATTGCTCAGCTGAAACATAGCTTTCTTTTTGTTATTTTCAACCTGAAAAGAGGACTATTAGTAATCTGGTTTTTTGCCTACTCCCCCCACCAATAAAATGCAAAACAAAATCAGTCCTCCCGTTATTTGAATACTTAGGCTGTGGTTGCTAACAATCATATAGTATCCCTCAGTTAAATTTTTCTGTGCTAGTAAATCTTGCTTTAGTACTTAGCCAGGAATTGCTCTCTGTCACCAAGAGCATCTAGTTGTGAATGCCAGTGTTTGCAGAAATCTTACAAGTGCTGGAGGAGTACATTTGTAATCTCAATAAGTGTTCTCCCCTGCCCCCTTTGGATTACTCAGGAACAAATAAAAGATCTTCAAGCTTCCTTTGCTGATTATATATAATAACCAGTTCTCTGTGGTTTTCTTTTACTTGCCATCTTAAAGTCCATCCAAATAACCCTCATCCAGTGGCAGCATCATTCTTTGTGCAACATCATTACAAGCTGCTGAAATATTAACACAAAACTCATTTCACTTGCTTTAGGAACAGTATTTTACAAAATGCATTATAAGAGCAGCACTTTGAGACACATTTTTATACTTAAACTGCAATTGCAACATAAAGTGATGGTATGGTAAAATACTAGTATCATATCCTTTTATGTGTAGTTCCTGAAATTTCTTAGGAAGATGATTTTATATATTTGAAATCTAATATCCTACCTCAAAGACTTGTTTAAACTGTTCCTCTTCCAATCACAGGCAACGGTATGTTTCTGAACAATTATTCTATGTTACTCTGGCATGTTAAACTGCCCTGGTAAAATGTGCACATTATAAAATCCCCCAGGGATTCCTGATTAGTTGTACCAAACATATGTATCTTTTGTATGAGTGCGCAGGGCTCACATCAACGTCAAACCTCATCTGCATTTTCAATCTGAATTTTGCAGCCCATGCTGTGTGATCCGTGCTTCTACTGTGGCATGCCAAAATGGATGAATAACCAAGCAACAGCCACCTAGTTGCACTGAGGGACTGCTGGTAACCAGGTGGCTGTTGCTCAGATAGCTGGCTGACTCTCACTATGAGGAGTATTTTATATATGAGTAACAGTCTTTCCCCTCTTCTGTATGTTTATGAAACTATTGTCAGCTTGCTGCAGAGAATTCTTTTTGATTCCTTTTCATTGACCAGATCGCTTTACTCTCAGCTTAACTAATAATGGGTATTGCATACTGACTTGGTTAGGTGTCAGAATGACAAAACCTTTGCACAGCTATAAATTCGCAGAAAATCTTAATCTGCTGCTATGACTTGGACATTCTCTTCAGAGTTACTCCCAGTTTGCCTTCACATGAAATCTGCAATAATTTATCCTCAAAGATGCTATTGATGAAGATGCACGGCAGTATATCTTTCTCTCTTTCCAGCTGTTTAGGGAAGGAAACACTTTTCTGTTTGCTCATGCTGCTGTGTTGGACTTAATAGTAAATAAAGTAACTGAACTGATAATGATACTAAATAAAAGAATGTTGTTCAGTTACAAATAAAATTTAAGCCCTAGTATAGGGAGTCCAAAGTGAGAGTCGGAGAGGTGCAACTTTAGAATTTTTGTGAGTATATCTGAAGTTGGTAGATGGAAGTGGTAAACATCTTAAAGAGATCACAAATGAAGTTGGATCCCGTAGGACTTCCATGAACTGTACTGTATAATCTGCTCAAGAAGTATTAGTAATGGTGTAATGAAGACTATGTATAGTGTCGGTATTTCTCACACAATCTATCAGTGAGAGCAGACACATCTTTCAAAGCCAATTCTTACTACTTGGAGCAAACATGAAATCAGTTACTGTAATAAAGAAATTGCAGTGCTTAAAGAGGGAAAAGGGAGTTCTGCTGTTCGTTAAATGAGTAGTCCAACTACAAATAATAGATATACTCTCCCTGCCCCACCCACCCCCCAAAATAATTCAACATACTGCACAATCTGTCAATATATTAGTTTGATAAATTCTGTATCTCAGAATATACCTAACGTTTTTAGAATGTGGTCATTTCATATTGCTTTAGTTACTGAATGCTGATGTTAGCATTGGCAGTTATATGGCGAGAGAGAGAGAGAGGAGGGGAGAAAAATTAAGAATAGTTCAACACAATTTACAAATAGAATTCTCATCCAAACATTGCAGTCATTCAATGTAGAATGGTGCACTTGTTTAACTCATAGAGATAATGAGTCCAGAATGGTACTTGGCTTTTGTATTCTGCTGTTGAACCATAAATCCCATTGCTTCACAAAGTGTGCAAAGGGGTAAACATCTCCATTTTATAGAAAGAGAAACTGACTTGTTGAAAAATTCCAAAGGGGTAGCCGTGTTAGTCTATTGTAGAAAGACAACAGAGTCCTGTTGTCTGACTTGTTGAAAGTCACATAGCATGTCCATAGCAAGGCTGAGAACTGAATTACCATTGGGTATAGCATGAAAGAATTAATACAACAAAGGTCATGTCTGAATAAAACCCATGACCAGAATTCCTCATTCTTATATCCAGCTAGTACCTCAAATTTCAGTATGTCCATAACTGAATAGTTTACATTTTAAAAATATTTTCAGCTCTCTAACATGTTTCTCTAACATTCAGCTCTCTTCATTTGTTGGTCTCATTAGGAATTTCTAAAGAGCTGTTGCCCAGGAGGTTATTCATACAGCACCAATGCTCTGTCTGACTTAAGTTTAACCTTCCCGCCCTCTTTTTTTTTTTAAATGATCCAAGTTTAAATGAACTTTCTGGCTCTGAACATGTCCCTTTTGGTGAAGGACAAAGATCAGGGTTGAGATTTTCAAAGCTGGCTAGAAGATTTAGCAGCACAATTCCCATTGAAATGGTAGAAGATGTGTTGCTAAATATCAAAGTCACCTTTGGAAAAATCTCAGTCTAGGTACCTGTGCTGATTCTGGACTTGCTTAGCAGCCTTTGATATTGTTGATCAGAGCCAGATTTACAGATCACTGGGGACTAGGCAAACCCTGGCTCCACTCTCTTGACCAGTTCCCCAATGCAGGCACTCATTGTAGCTCTCCTGTCCAGTGCCTGGATAATGGCAGAAAGCTCTTGCTGAGATACTAGTGCAGGAGCTGGCTTCATAGTAGTGATGAGGAGAAAATGGAGATGGAACAAGCCCCCTACACTGCCTCCTCAGGTTTGGCCCCACCTCACCCATCCTCTGTCATGACAGCAGGGCCAAAATTGATGAGTGGCGCTCTGATCTGATGCACAGGGGGTCATGATGCCATTCACTCCATTTGGACCCACTGCTCCTGGTTGTGACAGAAGGCTGGTGGGCCAAACCTGCATGTACACGGAGGCAGCCAGCACTGCTACTCATTTCTGCTGTTGTGGGGTTGCATTAGACCAGCTGGAGGTCAGGTTGGACTCCCTCCATGAGTTGGGTGTTGACCCTAAAAAGTCTGTGACATGTCTAGTGCCCTGTCATAAATAAAGGAAGTTGTACTTGATTGCTTCCAACCAGAGTTGAAACTAGCTATTTGAGTGCCCAGGATGAGCAAGCATGTTTGTGCCTCTGAGTGTTTCCCTCCCACCCCTCATTTTTTCCGCCCCCCACAGCTTTGCAGTGTGGGTAGGTGCCCCACTTGCCTCACCTTGCTTCTAGCCCAGTCTCCATCCTTTTCTTCTCAGAAAAACCCAGAGCATAGCATTGGATGATAGATCATTAGCCTTGAAGCCTCTCGTGTGAGGTATTTTAGAGTTGTCTTCTTTTCTGCTGACTCTTATTTGTGTAACTACGAAAGGAGATCATGAGAATGTTTTGGCTGTAGTGCCAAAAGTACATTGATGATACTAAGCTCTCTGTTTCATGGCATCTGGTTGATGCCACTGCTGAGCTTTCCAGTGCCCAGGCTTGGATAGGAACTAGTTGGTTCAAATTTAATTCAAATATGAGTGAGGTTATGCTGGGTTAAGTAACCCAAGGACATGGCAGAAGTGATAAGTCCTTCTTGAAATTTTATGCCTACTTTGTGTTACTAGGTCCCACTGAATTCTGGATGATCAAATAGCAGGCATGGCTACAATTATTTCTTCCCATCTTTTGTGACTAGTAGGTTGTCACCTCTCTCTTATTGGATGTAGCTCTCACCATGATATCCATGTCTCTGTCTGTCCATTGGGTATTTCGTGCATAGAGGATAAGTCTCCCACGCTCCAGCTAATGCATTAACTTCAGACTTATTTCTTAGTATAATTCAATGTTTGTTTTGATCTATAAAGCCCTTCATGATTTGGAAAACTTTGGGAAACAGACAGTCTGACAGTTAAGATCAGCTGGCACACTTGAGGTGACAATCCTCAGATTTATTCAGTGGTGGTCAAAGTATTTTCAGTGGAGGGCTCCATTGTTCTCTCTTGGTCTTCTTTTTGTTCATTTGTGTTCATTACAAGGCCTATCTGTTTACTCTCACTTCTTCTGAAGAGAAGGGTTGAATTGGGAGGGTCTTGTTTCCCTTTCTATTGGTCTGGGAGTCCTTGCATTCTCTTGTGACTGTTCATGTGAGTTTTCTTTGCATGTGACTGCATAACTGAAAGTGTGTGTGTGTGTGTGTGTGTTAAAGTATTCTATCTGAATGCTGTTACTTTGCTGGGGCTGGCTTTCCTGAGAACTATGGGGCAGCACCTCAGGGTGATTTCTGCTTCCGTTATTAAAAAAATCTTCCTGTTCCAGAGGAAATTATTTTCCTTCTAGACAACTCTTGTCTTTTGTTTTCCAGTGTTGGTGGCAGCAGCAATATTAACCACATAAAAGTTATACAACTCAGTCTCTAGTTTTACCATGTGAGATCTCTTCCTTTGATGAAAGCTATTCTATCCTCTGGATCCCATAAGCAACTTGGAATCATCTTTACCTATAGCCTCTTTCCTAGAGAAACATATTAGAAAATATAGATGCTAGCAGAAATGAAGCACAATCAACAACTGAAAGATGGCTGGCTGGTGTATGGGGAATGAAAGCCTCAAGGGACAACACACTGATTGGCTTGACACCAGTGTCGAATTTTTGGATGTCAGGCTGGTTACTATGGCAGATCTCTAAGTGAAAAAGATTGAAGGTGATAAACTAGTTGGAGTGCCATGAAAATAGGGTTTCTCCATAATATATATTCATAGTTCTCCAAATGAAGGAGAAGGTGCAGACCCGATGTTTTTGGGATCTTGGCCACACATAACTCTTCATTTGCAGACTGTGCTGATCCTACTTCCAGGTGCTCCGGAGGATACTATCTAAGGATATGGGAGCTCCAAATATTACTGTCTGCTAAGTGAGTGGTATGAGGAACAGGAAAGGTACTCGAAGATCCTGCAGACAAGTGCCAAAGGGGTGGCCATGTCAGTCTAATTCAGCAAAACAAACAAGGAGTCTTGTAGTTTGTAAACATTTTTCTTGATTGGAAAAGGGTCCGCGTAAAATATAATTCATGCAGTGTAAGTGATCACTACTGCTATGGAAATAGAAGCAGAACTATGCATTTGAACTCTACTACAAACCATCTGGACAGGGTCAGTAAAATAGCTGATGAGGCAGGTTGGAGGTTCCTCTTTTTGCTCCAGTTACTGAGGAGCCCAGTCAACTTTAAAGATCACACTTCTGTCTGAAAATTGTTACCTGCTTTGTTTTGTTTACCAGTTAAGATTGTTATCTGTAAGTGAGTAGAGGGGAAATTACTGCTAATTTTGTGCTTTAATGTATACACTGAGTTGCATTGTTTTTTTTTTTTTTTTTTTTCCTCATAGCAGCAAGAGAAATAGACAGTAGGCAGGGAGCAGGATGGTAAAAACACAGAAATGGGCAGGAGGACATAGAGGAAGATCTAATACTTGAACTTACTTTTAACTCCCTTTTTAAAAAATCGACTAGATCGAGTGTTTGTGTCCTTTCAGTGTTCAGCAGTTTAAGTGGTTGATCTCGTGAAAGTTAATGCGTAAGTGATAATCTTTCCTGTTCCCATCTTTTTCCCCAGCAGGGTAGAAAAAGGTATATGAGAAATGGACTCGAGTGCCATTTCAGGTACATTATTTTGATGAGGCTATTGCAGCTTGGCTGTGTTTGAAGTTTTTTATCTTACTGAGCCAATAATTGTAGTGTTCCATTAAACACTGAAAACAACAGAGAGAGAAGAAAGTATTCGGCGTGAGCAGCTTTCCTTTTAAATATGGGGTTGGTGTGTGTACTGGGAAACAGAAAATAGGAAAGAAATGCATTTTTTTTTTCACTAGTGGCTATTGAACTCATACCACCTCATGTAAAATATCAACTGGAGCTAAGCCCCAAATGCTGAAAGTATAAACCCAGAAATAGTTCATCGGTACCGGGCTGTCCAAAAATGTAAAAATTATATCCATAGTAACACAAAGCACTAATGTAGGGCTGAGGTAGTTGTTGGCAGGGCTAAAATTGATCAAACTTCTTTTACTCAAACCTCGTCTAGCCTTGCTATCCCTACCACCTCAGTGGAATAATGAGCTAAGACATTGTTTCTTCAGGGAAAACAAGTCTTTATCAAAGAAGAGACTGTAGCACTGACTATAAACTAATCAATATCTTTACATGAGTTAAATGAAAGACAACCGTCTCAACCAAGAGTCCCTTCAGAACACAACAGAAACTGCATTGTATTATACAAACAGGAATGAAAAACAGGTCTCTCTTGTAACATGTGATATAGACTAGTCTGTTTGAATAGTTATATTTTATTGTATTAATCTGTTGTTTGATATTGTATTCTTTGTTTTAATGGCTAGCTAGCAGTACCAGTCTAGTAAAAAGTAATCTTTTATTATTAAATGTGAGTTGAGTCCTTTGTAAAGACAGTATGAATTCCTCATTCTAATAATTTCCTTTTTTTGTTTTTGTAACTTCTCTTTTATGCTGTCAATCTGTAGAGTTCCTAAAGTTAGCTTTGATTTTTATGAGCAACAACTTGTTCTCCAATTCATCCCATTAAACTAAATTGTGCACAGATAGTATACAAGTTGTAAATATTCATTTTTGCAAGTGATAAAGGTTGCTGTTATCAGGAATAATGCTGATTAACAGTCAGCGCTTTTCTTTCAAGGAACCTACCCTGAAAGAAGAATGTACCTGTTTTCTGGAAACAAAGTATGCAACTCAACCAGGTTTACCCATGATTTCTGAAACGGTGTTGCTCATGCCTTGTCTTCTCCTACTTTTGCAGCCAGCCATGGCCACCTTTATCTGTTGCTAAAAATGGGTGTCAGCAATGGGTACTTCTGCTAGCACAGAGCGGTTAAAGAGTTTGAGTTGCAATCCTGTTTGCTAACTGGAAATTAAAATTGCTCCATTTATTTTATTTCTGTACACTACAGTGGTCTTATATTTGTATTTCTAGCAGAAAACTAAACAGTAAGTACTAAGCCCTAGTATACACTTGCTGCACTTTTCGGCGGCAGTCGATGGGAGATACGCATGGTCCATAAAATACCTTGCATATCTACTCCAACTTATTAACTTCCACTTACCTCCCCTTACACACTACGCTAAGACAAACGGAAATGCTGTCCAGTTGCTTTAGCGTTACATTACTTCCAGTGCTCGAGTTATTGATGCAAACTCCAGAGCAATTGAGCACGTCTTGACAGACCGCTCAATCAGACCTGCAAGAGCACACTGACGGCGGCGATTTTGCTGCTGTTGATATAGACATGCCCTTAGTTTGATAGAGTAGCAGAAATCTGAAATTCACGGACATGTTATGCACTGCATTTAATTCACTGAACTTCTATTTGTAAGATCAGTAAAGTAGGGAAAACACATTATTCACTATTAGTGATGTTAAAAACTTTGAAACATTCTTCAGTTGTTTAATAAAATGTCTTTTTTTCTTTCCCCCCCCCCCCTTTCAAATTTGTAAAACTTCCTGGACAAAAATAGAATAGAAATCATAAAACAATGAATAGGAGAACTGTTGATCTCCTACTTACGACATGCGTCACTCTTCCATTGTATTGTGCAAGGCAGAGCAGAGTCCATTTACTAGCTGCACTTATTTCCTCAATCAGGAAAAGAAAATTAGAATAATTAGTCATTGTAACAAAAGCCAAAATATCATCAGTCTGTGATATCCTTTCTTCTCCCTGGAACAACAGAAGACTTCTAAAGCTAACAAAATTCCTCTCTTACTGGGCCAGATATAGTTCTAGGACTGCCCTATCCCTTCCCTCCCCACCTAAATAAGGGAAGGTCTGGTCGTCGCTGACCAGACAGACTTACTGTAGTTTTTCTAAGAGGAATACATAATAAAGATATTTTTAGCATAGTTGTTAGTGTCTCAGGAGACTAGTCAATTCTAATTACTGAAGTAACTGGAGATGTAGCACACTTCACAAATTTGTGGTATGTATGAACTTCTTTATAGATTTGTTTTATATTTCAAAAATGTTAAAAGAAAAAGGGAGACAAATCACTCAGTTCTAATCAGTTAAGACTGCCTATACACTTACTATGAAAATAATAATTTCAAAATTTATTTCAGCCTATTAGAGAAGCAACATTCGAGGTGGAAAAATGAATAAATTGAGTTATTTTCTGTTATCTATTCCTTGTAAATCTTCAATATAACACAAGTGCCAGTTTCAAAGTGGAAAGAAATACATCTTTGAAGGCTGCCCCAGTAGCTTCATGATCCATTATTGTTCAGAATCCATTGGATATACTTTAGTTTTTACAAAAGCTAAATGAGAGCATGACAAAGTTACTAGACACTTAACAGCGTAACAGTTAAACCTACTAATCTGAGGCTGATATGAGTGAAGGGGTTAAGTCCAGAAGTAGGGTAATGATGAGAAGTGGAGAATCGCAACAATTATGGGTGGTCTTAGCAATTCCAGGGCCTGGGACAAAAGTCAAGGATGGGGCCCCCCACACCACTGGGGGGTCCCATCCTTATCTTTATGCCCCTTGACCTCCCCACCCCCACTGGCCTTGCGGGGCTCCCCGCCCCCCCACTAACCCCCCCTGTGATCCTTTGGCAACCCTCCTGGCCCCCCTGCAGGCCCCTGCCAGCCTCCCTGCTGGCCTCGCAGGGCCCACTGCGGCCCCTGCCAGCCCCCCGTGGGCCCCTGCAGGACTCCCACCAGCCTCTCTGCCCTCCACGGCCCCAGCTAGCTCCCCAACAGAGCGCCATGGGGGCCCCTCTCCCCCCCAACCCCCCACCATTAAGACTGCCTATGGCAACAATTTACTGTGGTTTTTTCCCCCCCAAGATGCTCCCCAAGGACTCTGCTTGAAGGCTTCATTATTTTGTTTCACAGTCTAGCTACAAGTTATCTGTTAAATTTGCAATCCTATCCTCTGGCTGTGGAAAAGGAGAAAGAGCTCTCTCTCTGAAACTCCCGAGACTCAAGCATGCTTTGAGGTGTAGCTGGAAGCTCCCCTTTTCCTCTGCTCCTGCCACCTTTTGTTTATTAGGTTGCTTAACCTCGATGCAGAGTGTTGGCCCTTGCTGCTGTTCATACCTCTCAGCAGAAAAAGTGATGTGATGGGTCAGTTTTGCTGCTGCTGCTACTTCGGCTAATCATGAGCAACAGATAGGCCCTAGTTTGGTCTGTCTGCAGACTCAAGCAGACTGTTTGAATTCAGTCATGTTCAGAGGCTGTCTTTAACACCTGAGGGCTAGAAACTTTTTTTCCAGAGAAAGCTTACATTCTTCCGAAACTGGTGGTATAGGCACACTCTACCCCTGACTCAACAGGGAAAGGTTCTTGCGTACCACTAGTGAGCGGATGAGTGGAATCTCAAAGCTCTGGACTAAAATCTGTAACTGCAATATATGGTTCACTTTTATCAGACTCGTCAAAGGGTCACTGAGAGAGGTTAAATTTGGACCTACATCTTTATTTGTATGTTTTTTCAATCTCCTAAACAAATGTCAATTTTTGGTTCCTGTACTTGCTTATTAAAAATAGACCAAACCTCAGAACACGAACATCATTATGCAAACCTATGGGATTTTTCTTACAAGAATTTCAGTTTGAATAAATATGTATTACTATTTGTCCTATTCTGAGTAATCTCATAGGTCTGCATAATGACTGGGATCTAGTAGCAGTTCAGCAGCTTGGAAAGACCAGGAATAGCTGTCTTTACCAACATCTGAGATACTGAAAGGTCTGGATTCGTCAATAAAAGTAGTGAATGGATTGAGTGAGAGTGATGAGGAAAATTTGTGTGGTTTGAGACTCTCAGTGGCAAAAGAGCACAGCAAATTAATTGAACCCATTGCTGGCCAACTAAAATTTTCACTAAAAAAACTCACTTGCTGGTTAAATCTAATAAATAGGCTTATTAGTTATAGCCACTACTAGGATGTTCATATGCATATCTTCTGTTCTCCTAGCTCCCTATACAAAATATCAGGAATTAAATAATTTAATACCCGTTAATGCATAGTCTGTATATGTAGCCTTTCAAGCAACCACTTCAAAACACAGTACAAAGTACAGATAGTGGGTATCCACCACCCATTACTGACATACAGCTAACTTTAGGGTGGAACATGGAAGCTTTTGCACAGCTTGCCTCTGCACCATATGGTAGGATGGCTCAGGAAATTCAGATTAGTAGTGTGAATTTATAGGGAAAAGTAAGTAGGCAGAATGTACTTAGTCAACAAGAATTTAACTGGTACACCAAGGGTAACGTGTCTACTCTTATGGGGTGGAAACAAACAAACAAAAAAACATTCTAGAGAATCTTTAGTGACCAAAGTGCACAGGGTTTTAATTTTACATCTCAACTAAAAGGAAAAACAGTGCCCCATGCATCCTATGGCAGCTATGATTCATTGGAATGAATGCTGCTGCCTATTGAATCACCACTTCATCTTTTTGCAGCACTTTGGGTTATTTCCTGGGGGCTAATATTCAGGGACTGTCTCTGCCTTAAGCAATTCAGCTACGGACATCTGAGATCACTTTTTGAGTATGTACAAGCAGTAAGCTCCTCTCTCCTATAAATGGAATGAAAGTTACACTACAGATGATGGTTATTAGGCAGTCTTTCTATCCTACAAAAGTGTCTCCATGATTACTGAGCACAGACCTGCCTGAGCTCTTATTTTGAACACTAACTTAGGCTATGTACACATGGCAGAATTGTCCCACAGTAAGTTGTTGCGGGACAACCAAAGCACTATAAATATAACGTTTTACCGTGTCCACACAGCACTTCTTTTAGCAAAAAGGAGCGTTTACATGCTCCTTTGAATTTTCGTTACAAGGAGCAGTGCATGATGGGCACCTGTCCCACCATGCACTGCCGCAGCCAGCCTTTGGGCTGGCAGCGGGGCTGTTTCCCTCAGCTAGCTGCTCTGCGGGTTCTCCCACAGGGCTGGAGCCCGCTGCCTGGGGGTTCCCTGGGGCTGGAGCCCCACAGGGGGTGTTCCCTGGAGCCCAGCTGCCGGATTGGAGTGGTAATGGGGGCAGCCGCGCCGAAGCGGCAGCCCCAGAGCTGAGCCGCCTGGCTTGAGGTGGCAGTGGGGGCAGCCACGCCGAAGCAGCAGCCCTGGAGCCCAGCTGCCCGGCTTGGGGCAGCCCCCGCCGACCCCACCCCCAAAACGGGCGGCTGGGCTCCAGGGCTGCTGGATTTGGGGCGGCAGTCGCTGCTGCCCCAGAACCAGCAGCAGGGTGCCTTCAGCCCCGGTTCTGCCCAGCTTGCTGGATCCATGGGCGGCGGCAGCTGCCGTCCTGGAACCAGCAAACCTAGTGGCTTCAGCCCTGGTTCCGCGCTCGGGGCTCAGCTACCGCCGCGGCTGGGGCTCAAGCCACCAGCGGCAGCTGAGCCCCAGAGCAGCAGCAGGGCTTCAGCTGCGGCGACAGCTGAGCCCCAGCCGCAGGACCCGGGCTCAAGCCGCCTGCGGCAGTGTGGCTCCAGCCGTCAGAGCTCTTGGTGGCTGCTACACAGAGTCCCTCAAGCTGCTTGGTTTCCGGGTGGCTTGAGGGACTCCCTGTAGCAGCAGGACTCTAGCCGCCCTGAGAGCCAGCACTCCGGGCAGCTAGAGCTCCGCTCCTTCTTGTCAATTTCACTGCTCTGCTAGAGCAGTGAAATTGACAAATATGACAGCTCCAGTGTCCCAGAGTGGCTTCCATTGGCACTCTGGGACATTTCCGGAGGCCGTCTAACCCGCAATGAGTGTACACACATGCTCTATTGCGGGACAGATGATCCGTGGTAAGCATTACAACAATCGTCTGGGTGGTTTACCTGTTGGGCGGCAGGGGGGCTGTTGCCGCGCAACAGGCAATGTTGTAGTGTGTACGCTCACAGCCTTATCGCACGGTAAAGCTCCTTACTGTGCAATAAGGCTGTAGTGTGTACAAGCCCTTAACAACTGATTTTTGTTCATCATTAAAATAGATTTCACTGTAATGGGCCTGTGCTCAGAAAATAGGAAGCTGACAAGTAACTTGGAAATTAAAACTTGTGAATCTGTTTAATTTTAATGATGTGGAAATGTTTTATATTTACTCTTAATGCAGAATAATGGGTCTGACAGCCTGTCAGCAATAGCAAGAGTTCAAAGAAACAACATAAATAAATTGGACAAAGTCAAGTCAAAGTAAAGCCAGCATAAATTTACTACTCCCAGCACCATTCAGCCACTCACATTTCATTGATATATCATGAGTTTAAGCACTTTTAAGTGAGCTGTCCCAGTCTTTTGAACATGGCAGGTGGAGTTTATAGTTATTTTTCCCCCATTGCTTTCTAATTTAATTTGATTTTTGCTGAGTATGCGTTAGATATGGGAAGGCCTTTAATACTCAGGAGTAAGTCAGAATTGCATCTTCCATAAGGTGAAGCTTGGTTGGCGTTATTATTGCCTCTAATAACTCCATAGCTCTGGGCCGGGCTCCTCTGAGCAGAGATGATTGATCTGTCTGCCTACTTTTAACTCTTCCTCTACTACCTTTGTAATTAACCCACACCCATCTCTGTCATGGATGGCTTGTGGCAGTCCTCCTGGAGCCTGTCAGTAGATTTATTGTCTGGCAAGAAATTGCTAGATTGCAATGAGACACTCCCTTCTCAAACTCCCTCAGTCCCTTTGTCTAAATACATTCCTTCCACAGTATTTCCAGGCCCTGTTGGCCAAAGATCTAGGAACTGAGCTTAGAATAACCCCTATTTTTCTGTAGTATATTGGGCTGTTGCTAGACCACAGCGTTAGTCTAGACCATCCTTAAGTCTCATGGTGGTTCTGTGATTTACAGTGGAAGCTGGCCCAAAACCCTTGTGGAAGAGGGGAAACGTATGGTATTTATTGTGAAATATCAAAGTGATTAAAACTTGTAAATTGTCCTTTCTCTTAAAACAAATAAAAAAACCCAACAGATGCATGGGTTCATCTCTAGTCTTTCTCTTCCTGGAGGAAGTCGAGATTTCCTTGTTGATTTGTTGGTTAAAAATAAATGCCATGACTCATGATGGCAAAGTGTATAGTATCTTTTTGTTTCTCTTGCCACATAGAAAACAAATTCCATTGCAATCATAGGGTAAGTAAGATATGTTTAGCTATTTCTGAGGAGAACAGTTTTTGTTTCATTGATGCAAATTCTTTCTTAGACTTATTATTCAACATCTTTTTGAGATGCTGACAAAAATCCAAACAGGGATTAACCTATTCAGTATATAAAAATGTGAACTAAGGAAAACTATGCTGATGTTAGTACAGTAGAGAGACTATTTTAGATGAATTAAAAGAAGAATGATGACCAGCACCTGATCTAAACCCATATGAATTTGACTGTGTGGGACGGGATGCACATCCATGCTTCCCTAAGGTATGATCTATGTAACTTTTCTGTTCAGTTTTGCAATGTAATTGTGTGATTTGATGCCAAATAGGCTATACCAAGTATTCCTTTGTGAATACTAGCAACATATTCTACATAATTACCCTGGTGCCATGTTTCTGACAGCCATATGTGTGTACAGGTGTGAAGCATGTTGCAGGGTTCAGTCTTTCAGGACTATCTCTAGCACAGAGGCTGGAGAATTACATGACAAAGAAAATGCAAATGCCTTCACTAGCTTAGGTGGAAGTGAAGAGAATCTCACAGAGGGGGAGGGACTGTCAGAAGTTTGGAAAACTCCACCTTGCAACCAACTTCAGGCAAGATCTGGGCCATGCCTTGTAATAGGCAGAGAATGGCTGTAAAACACCGAACAGCCAAACACCTTGTGCACAATCGTGGACTATGAGGTCAGTTTAGGTAGAGATGTTAGATTAGTATGCAGTTTATACCTTTTATTTGATAGTGGTCACTCTTGACATTTATTGATTGGCCTTTTTCTTACTTGAAATCATACTCTGATCAATAAACTAGTATTTGTTTTATCTAAAGCCGTGTGGTCTTTAGAGGGTGTGGATGTGGGAGGCTGGGCACAATCCACTTCTTAAGTGGATGAATTTGAGACTAAGATGATTGGAGGTGGGTCCCAATCTCTGTAAGACAGTGGCTCCTGGTGTAGTACCTGGGGCTGGGAGTTCTTGCTTGGAGACTGATACCTGTGTGGCTGGTGGATTTACACCCACTACCTGGGACCAATTAAACGCTGGTGGCTGGTGTGGACTGACTTAGAGTGGTCACCCAGCAGGGCAGGGTGAATTGGGGTTTGGGAGTAGGACTTGAGGGGTCATAGTGCCACACCAGACTGGATCGGGGGAGCAGCCCATCACAGTGTTTTCCCCATTTCCTTTGTGCATTCCACTGGCAACTCTGTCTGGAACTATAATTCCCAACCTCCTCCCATTTCAGGGTCTTTGAGGGTGTTGTTTCCTATCCAGAAATAGCCTATGAGCAACAATTTGCTTTTTGTTCACATCCTTTTTTGAATGACAGGTTTTGCTTGACTGTGAGCCATGAAAGCTAGACCAGTCCACACAGGCTTGGCCTTTCTATTACTCGCTGTCCCCTCAACTCTTCCTTAGGGGAGTTCCCATTGTAGAGTGAGGGAGAAACAGAGAAGATAATGCCAATCAGGTCAGAGCTAACTTTCCTACCAAAACCATGTAGATTTGGAAAAGTGCAAGTACTTTAGAGTAGCTGATTATCTTCCCATGTCTGGTCTTTTCTTTCTGTACAGAGAGAAGCCAGTCCCTCTGAAGTACAGTGCTGCAGAGATGGCACTCCCCATTTCCATGTTTCTTGCTTCCTCTTGGGTTTCATCTGCCTGGGGAGGGGATGATTGATAACTGAGAGACACATGTTGAGGGATGTTAAAGGGCCTCAAACTGACTTGCTGCTGTTTATCTAACAAACTTTGGAGAAATTGTATCTGATAAAGAATATGACCATTCACAATATACGACTCAGATTTGGGTTAATCAATAACACTACAGATTACCATTGTCTTGATTGCATGAAACATGCAACTTTCTGTTTTTGGTTCACTTCCTAGTTTAACAGTTTAGTCTTTGTCTCTGTAAGGGAATGCACATGGAGGGGCTGCATGGCTTGGGGGAAGATAATAAGAGAGAGCAATTCACCTCTTTTGAACTGGATGCTTCTTGGGAGTACCCAGGTTTTTTAGGCACTTTGCTACCGCCTACCCTTAACGTGAGGAAGCTATGTCTGAGTCTGCTGTGGGTCAGCTCCCTGACTCTACCAGACACAGGGGGCACAAGCACTGCCCTCTCTAGACCTCTTAGGGCCTGCTGTCTCTCTGCATGTTAGAAATAGACACACTCCAATGCTCGAGCCTGCTGAGCATCTCCTTGGAGTGCCCATTGGATGCTTGCAGTATTGACAGATGCTCTGGTTCCAGAGAGGCAGAACATCCCAGTTTCTCCTGAGATCACCATTCCCTTGGACACACAGCACTTAGATATGTTTACAATGAAATCAATTATACATTTATTTAACCAAGCATAAAGGCTCAAGTGCTAGCAGTTAGAAACACTGGAAACAAAGGGCTACATATAAAATACAATCATAACATGCATCCTAGGCTATGTCTACACTTGTAAAGTTAAGTAGACTCTGTTAAGTCAACTTAACAAGGTCAACTTTAAGTCGACTTAAACAGAGTGGCTACACTTTAAGTTGACTTAAGTCAACCTTGTTAAGTCGACTTAACAGTAGACATAGCCGTCCACACTGGTTTTAAGTCGACTTAATAAGGTTGACTTAGCGCTATTCCCCATCCACACTGGCTTGAAGTCAAGAAGTTGACTTAAGGCTTAAGTTGACCTTTAGAGGTGGTGTTATTAAGTTGACTTAAGTTGTTAAGTCATCTTAAGGAAACGCTTAAGTTGACTTAATAAAAACCCAGTGTGGACGCAGCTTTGTGTAGGTCAACTTAAGCGTCCTTAAGTCAACCTAAGTTGCCAGTGTAGACGCACCCTTACAGCCTGGACTTATTAAACTATATACTTTTATGTCTTTTAAAGAAGTATCATCCCGTGTCTTTCCAGCTTTTTACACTCCGGCTTGCCTTGAGAACAGAAATTAGTTGATCAAGTTCTAGTGTCAGCTTGCCTCCTTTTGTGAAAGATGCAGGGTATCTCTTTGCATCCGCAGATATATCAGAATGATCTATTGTCTTTACTCAGAAAAAGGGTGCCTTCCTAGTGGTTGGTTGTTCCTACAGACTTGTTTCTTATAGATTTTACAGTCTGGTAATCAGGATCTGGCTCCAAAGCGTACACCATGAGATACACAATGACCAGACAGGGAGATAAATGTCTGTTATGTCTTTCCTGAAAAGAACCTGACTGAGACATGTCATCTTCTGACTATCTGCCTTAAGAACATGATTTTCAGTGCAGACAGATGACTCCTTAAATACTATCTGTACATATATTTTGTAATTGGGCTACTAGCTCTTGCCTCAGATGCCACACTTTGGTGAAGTATTGTAAATATCTGACCCATGGTATTCCTGTAAAGCTCCAGACTTTGCTGATGCCCTCTGCCAGCTGGTACGAAGAGGTCATTGGATGATAAAGTGCCCACATAATGAAAACTGCCATTATCATTAGTATTAAAGTATCACCTCTGTCAACCTTCTCAATAGAGAACAAAGATTACGTAGCTACACGGAAGCAGAACAACCCTTCTAAACCTTATAGACTCACCAGAGCAGTCAAAAGGCAATGGGAGAAGGGGGAACTTGTGATGCTGTAGTTCCTGGAGCTGTTCTCTGGAAAAACAAAGGGTTGAAATTTCTTTGGCCATCAGTTCAGCATCTTTCACTAATATTAAATTTAACATCAAGAGAAAACTTGCTTTCCTTAATTATTTAAAAAGTGAGTGCTACCATATAGACCGGGGACAGCACTAATAGAGTTGAGAGTGATTCCTGAATTCTGAGATGGGAGGCTGTAGTGCCCTTCCTGGGCTGGTTATGGTCTTAGTATAATGGAAGTACAGCAATTGGTAACATTTACAAATCACTCTCAAGTTTATTGAAGGTGAAAAGGGGGTTACTGTCAATACTGTTTTTTCCTAATGTTTTTCAACCTAGGAAAAGCATTGCAATCTTTCCATGGAAGCGTGTACATTAACAGTGCTGTCAATCACTTCTGTAGCGGAAAGGGGGGGTTTGCTTTGGGAATATTGTCAGAGTAAAAAGAGTCTTGAAAACCTGTAATTAGATTTCATGAAGATGGAGGTAATAAAATAGCTCTTCCATCTATCAAAATAATAGAAAATCTCAGCTAAATTACTAAGCAGCCACTTCTGCGTGCAGCATGCTCTCAACTAACAAAACCTTAGTTCACAACAAGATGGGCATAAATCTGTCTGTACCAGTGTGCTGTACATGAAGTGTCTATGTGGATCCTGCTGCGGCACACTAAAAGTTCCATAGTATGCTTTGCTCTACTCCGCTTTGAGACAGGAATCAACCTTAGAATGCGAAAATAGATCCAAGTTTTAAAAAAACAAGAACGCCAAGAAAAAAATCCCAAACCAGGAGAAATGCCCACTGTATCCTAGAATATAGCTTCCCTGACAGCTGATTAAATAAGCAATGTCTGTGTGATTTTTTTTTTAAAAAAACTTTATTTAACAAGAAAACCAATGACAAAATAAACCCACTCAACCATCTTTTGAAATAGTTAACCAAGAGATTATGATACTGTCATTTTTAATTGTAGCGATAAAGAAACCTTTTTTCCCCATTAATTGCTAGCTTTAAAAGGTCTGTGGTTTATCTGTAAAATGTGTCAAGCTTACATGTACAACAGATTTTAAAGTTTTTTAAAAAACCCAAAACCTCTCGTATTGACATTTTTGTGGATTATCTCTTCATGGTTTTTAAATGAGCAGAATATTATTCAAAGATTCTTTTGCTTTTTAAGATGATTCTGTAGGTACAACGAAACAATATCCATATTAATTACAAAAGAGCTGCCCTACCACTAACTTCTTGGTAAATTATAACAGAACACAGTTCAGAATGGAGTTATTGACCAGAAGTGATGTTTGTATATTGTACTGAGTTAATAATACAATTATATGAAAAACTAACTTTTTCTCTGGGGTAAATAATTGTACTGGGTTCCATTTTCTCAGACATGACATTAGGAAAATTGTGCTGTTCTGTGGATTATATTTTTAAGGAGTACATAATACCTGCATGTAAACTAAACAAATTTTAGAACAAGAAAAATTACATTAGCCCCAGCACAATATTTGAATTGCCTCTGAGCTACTAAGTGTAGCACTAGCTGTCTTCGGCTATGTCTACACTGGCAAGTTAGTTCGAATTAAGGAAGCTTAATTCGAACTAACTTAAGCCTTGGCCATGCTAGGCTTTCATTAGTTTGAAGGCTTCCTTAATTTGAACAAATAAATTTGATTATTCCTTTTGAACTAAGGCTTAATTTGAACTAGTTAGTTCGAATTAAGTCAAGGTGGCCATGTTAGTTCGAACTAACCGGCACATTGAATTTAGTGCAATTGATTAATTCGAACTAAGCAAGTGCCATGCATGGCACTTGCTTAATTCAAACTAAAATTCCTGTGGGGCCATGCTAGTTCGAATTAAGTTAATTTGGACTAACTAAAATTAGTTTGAATTAGTTAGTTCGAATTAACTAATTCGAACTAAGTTTGGTAAGTGTAGACGTAGCCGAATTCAATATCAACATAAAATGTCATTTAGAATTAAGATTACATTGGTTCATAATGTCAGATATCTTTTATTTTAGTAAGAGACATTTAATTGGAATCATTGTAAACTGATTTTCACAGAGATTCAAAAGCATCTCTTTGCAGTCCATTTGAAGTATCTTTAGAAGGCAAACGTTTGTGAGTATGTTTTTGTTTTGGTTGGTGGGGTGTGAGTGTTTGAGAGAATTGCAATGATGGTGGAAACTGATACTGCAGCTCGGCAAAGTATTATCCCAACTATTTTTTGCTCTACCAGTCCCAGCTGCTGAACCTACTTCCAACCCATTACCACACAGAGATTTCAACTTGATGATTCTCCCTGCTGTTGAGTCCCATCAAAAAGTGAGCAGCCAGATATGGGAAAGGGAGGAAACCATGATCAGACTGACCAAAATGCAGAAATCATGGAGGAGGGCAAAAATCCTGAATTCTCTTAATTGATTATGATGGTTTATGTAGCTGAATTTGAAAGTATATATTACTATTTATGTATTTACTTCCTTACTTGGAGGTTTGCACCTTGGGTCTCGGAAACATTTGAATGTTACACAGTTAAGGGGCTGACAGCAGCTGCTACTCACTGGTGTTATTTTTGCTGCCCTTGGTAGTGCTTAAAAATATCAGCTCAGCAAGTCTGCATCGCTTAGGATGATGAACCTGCAAAAACGGGCATTTTCTTTTCACAGCTAAGCTACTCCTCTGAAAGGGAAGAGAGGGAGGTAATTTAGCAAGCGCGGTGTTAACAACTCTTGTAGAAAGGAATAGCTTGAGCCTTTTTAGATCCGTTTCTAATACAAAACTTCCTGGCTGTATGAGTTTTTACACTTTTTTTGGTTCCAGAGGTTAGATGCAGAACATGATGGATTTGTGATCCTCTGTGGATGCCTTCATTTCAAGATACCCATAAACAGCTAATAATTATTTTTCCACCACGATATCGATGAAGATCTTACATTTTTTAGCCATTTTAGAGTATCACAATCCTGAGTAGACGATGATTTACCCAATGTGAAAAAGGGTTCATGTAGTCTGTGGTACATCATGAATTTACTATGAATTAACAGCAGACTTTATCATGGAACAGAGTTAGTGCTTTATTGGTATGGTTGAAGATAGCTTCCTATTTTCTCTCTCTCTCTCTCTCGTTCATTACACACAGAATAACTTCACCTAGAAACTCCACATTTGTTTCTTGGCATTGCTAATGGGAATGGCCTATAAATAGTTTTAGAAGGATTAGGAGGGGACTTAAGCTGGAAATGTAAAAGGTAAACTAGTGATATTACCAGTTAATGTGCATGTCAACACTTGTCAGGAAAACTGACCTTGTGCTGGTTTGAGGCTCGTTGCAGCAGCTACAGGGCTGAGCTGGGGGTGGTGAGGGCCATAAATGAGGGTAAGAGATGTGTGAAATGGGAAGGGTCCAGACCACAGACAGTGGTCTATGTGGGAGAATGACTGGGGAAGGAATTAGGGGCTCAAGAAGAATATAGATAGGGCTGGACAATGAAGGGGTCACATAAATGTGATGCAGTTATATTTGGATGTTCAATGGGAGTGCTTAGGAGGATCTCACTGGGAGACTCGGGGGTGGGGGTGGGGCTTGAGAGGGTCTGGAACAAGGAATATGGGGCTGAGGAAAGGTTAGAGGATGTCTGTGCGGGGCACTGGGAAGCCTGGAGTGAGAGTGGTAGAGGCTGCAGAGGTGTGTCTGGCTAGAATGGTTTCTGACAGAAGCTCTGTGTCTTTCTTGGAGGTTGGGGAGGGTGTTCTAGGATTGAAGAGACAACCACAGAAATTTGGCCAGTGCTTGTTCACATTCTCGACTCTATTGTTTTCTGCAATAAACTAACACGGCTACCCCTTTGGAACTTGTCTACGCATCATATTAGTTTTGATCCTCGTTTCATTCGCTACATGACTTGCAGGCCTGGCCAAGCATTTGGTGCTTACTGGATCTGAATCCTGTGTGAATATCAAAGTCTTCTTCCTTTAGGTTAACAGAGCAGTGGAATTGACAAGGATGACAGCTCCTCACTTGTATAAGGAGCGCAGTGTCCACACTGATACTCGACCGCATTAACTTCACTGACAAAAGCTCTCCACCTCTGGTTTTTGTTGGAAAAACAGGGCAGTTTTGTTGGCAAAAAGGGGAGTGTTGTGTGTATGGTAGGACTGTGTTGCTGACAAAAGCTGACTTTTGTCAACAAAACTTCTTTGTGTAGACAAGGCCTTAGTTCTCTGCCTATTCCCACATTCTGGTTCCTATTCCTGTTCAGACCAGGAGCTCTCCTAGGGCCCTGTCTCTCGCATGGAAGCTTTCTCTTTCCATGTGTTCCTTCCCCAACCCGAGTTTTCCTTGGGGTCCTTCACACCCAGGTGCTGCACTTCCCATTGATGAAAGTGGATCTCAAGTGTTAATTTCCAACAACTTACCATGGTGTATTAGGTAGCTAAGTGGACATCACTGAAACACACATTAAATCCTTAGCTTTGTGGGGTTTTGGGGGTTTTTTGGTTTGGGTTGTCGTCCCCTGTCATCCCCCTTTCCCCCCTGATTGACCTCTGATTTTCGTGGTTTTGTGCTTGGCTGTGGAAGAGGTTCCCAGATATGTACATTTTGCCTGTCAGGTTAGGTTTAACCAGTTCATGTATTTTTTTTATTTTGAAGGTAGTTAAATTATAGGTCTAAGCAGTTTTCTGTCTGCTTTGTGGTAGCTACAAGAGTTGCTTTTGTTTCTTTTTGTACTGCTACTGTGCGTGATGTTGATCAAAGCAGAAAAAGACACGACCCTTGTCCTATATCGTATAGTAGAACTCATAGTGTAAGAGGTTTGCATTCTTTTTCTGGTTCTGCCATGCTTAACGATGCAAAATTCTCATTATTCTAAATATCCCATCTTTAAAGCATCTGACGAAGTGGGATTTTCTCCCATGAAAGCTCATGAGATAAACAAGTTTGATAGTCTTTAAAAGTGCCACAGGACTCTGTTTGTTTTTCATTATTCTAAAGTCACTTGGGAAGTTTTTCCTGAGTAAAGACTACTGTATTGTGCCCTAAGACTGGCAAAATGAAGAGAGGCAAGGAGATAGAAACCTCGTGAAGAAATAGAGTGTACAACTTGGAAGTGTGGCTATGATTTTGCAAGTATAAGGAATAGACAATATTTGCTGGAAACTGTAGACTCCAGAGAGTTCATCCTAACATATACATGATAAAGCTACAACGTGGGGTTGATGTTAAAGGATCTAGTAAGTGGAGGGGAAAGTGAATTTTCTCTTACTATGCTAAATGCTTCTTAACCTGAGTGGTGGGGTCATTTAGCATCCTAATGCTAATGAAAAGTCATTTGCAGATCAGCTTTGAAATGGTGCAGATGATCCTCCTGAAACTGTTGTTTGTTACAAGAAAAACCTGTTTGGTGTACAAAAAAATAAGAACTCCCTGGCTACTCATACAGTATTACTCCGGCCTAATTTCAGACACATGAAATATAGGGGACTGACAAATCTTGTATGCTAAAAATATGAATTATAAAATAAAAAGGGGTGGGGAGGGGTATTTAAGGTGTAAAACATTATGAATGGATAACTAGAACAAAGCTTGATTATACTCAGCTTGTAGGGTTTTTGAGGTCACATATTCAGTAGGCTGCCATTTAGAGAGTGTGTTCTGGAAGATTAGAAAGCTAGCAAGCAGTTTTATTTAGAAAACAGACTGTGTGTGTGTGCGCGCGCGTGTGTGTGTACATACACCGTTGGTATTCAAATACTCTCATAAAAGGCATCTGCAGAGAATGTGACCTGAGACGAGAACTTGCATTGTCATGAATCACATGTGGAAACAGTGCGACAAATGCCAATAACATTAGAAAAGTACCGTAGCTTTTTCACTAATGAATGACTGTGGAGAACTGTTAATTGCTCGTATTGTAATTTTTGCTGTCTGTTCTGGAGTTAACTTTTGTGAATTTAAATACACAATTTAATCTGAGTTATGAGTTTAATTTGAGTTATGTCTTGTCATTTTAAAAGTTTGAAATAACCATAATACAGCTGTGTATATTGAGGGGGTCACTAGTGACCTCGGTAAGGATTGAATTCAGGCCATTTGGCTATTGTCCAAATACTCCACCAGCTTAGCTACTTGGCCACCTGCTTCTGTTTTTCTGTTCCGTTTGCAAATGTAGGATATTAGTTCATCATCTGGCATCTCAGCTTTGATGTTTTTTGTAAGAAGAAATTAAAGAGCTGGAGCAGAGTCTGCACTCTTCAGCCACTTCAACGGCTATGCAGTCTACTTAAAACAGCTGTTTGAACTTCCTGTTATTCATTTGTCTGCCTGAGATCTTGATGGTAAGCACAGCGGGGCAGTATCAGAACAGTGGCCATCCTGTTTTAGTGGATATGCAATTATGTTCTTAAACTTTCAAAACATGCAGTCTAGCCATTGTGGTTGTTCTCATGTCTCAACATGAAAAATTAAAAGGCAACACCAACTATAACAGGCATTGTAGTTTTATACCGCACTGTTACATGCAAGTCTGTTCACTTGGGAGCCCAACCTGCCTAGTGGTCAGAGCACAAAGTAGGGAGTTTGGAAACCTGTGTTCTGTTCTCATCTGTGCCACTGACTTGCTGTGTGACCATGGGCAAGTCACTTAACCCCAGTGAGCCTTTTCCCACCTGTGTAAAGCACTTGGAGTGCAAACAATTATTGCTGTTGTCCAAGGCCCATGTGCTCCCCAAGCTGGTATGGTCGGATATTTTTGGAAGCGGTGTGACCAGATGTTGAAGTGAAGCAAGAAGGGAAAAAACGGTTCTTGTGGTGGCTAATAGTCAGCCTTCCCAGACTGTGTTGGAGATTCCTGAAGAGTATTCTCTCTTACCCTCATCCTGCAGAAGTATGTCTAAGATTGAGAGTGCACGTACTTGAATACAGCAGGTGGACAGTCCTCAAGGCTTTGGCCAGTAAGGAAGGCCCCTGGGTAAAAGTGTAAAACATGACAGTGGACTAGGGCAGGGGTCGGCAACCTTTGCCCATCCCCATGCTGGCCCCTCCTCCCTGACCCTCAACCAGTGCTGGTGGCCCCCTCTGCTGAAAAAAGGTGGTGGCCACAGCTGGAGTTGGAGGGGAGGGGCGCTCCCCAAGCATGCCACTGAAAGAAGCTACTAGGAGTGGTTTCTTTTGGTGGTGGCATGCCGCGGAGAGGAGCTGCTCTGGGCGGCATCTTTACGCGGCATGCTTGGGGAATGGGCATGGCAGGAAAACCTCATGCCCCAGCCGCCCCCGAAAGAAGATGTCTCAAATGGAAATCTCTTTGGCACCACAGAGGGTGCCGTTTGTTGCTCCACATGGGCTTGCATGCCACTATTGGCACATGTGCCAGGGGTTGCCTGCCCTTGGACTAAGAGTTATATCTATTTGGCTGATTTGATTAGCTGGGCGCACAACTTAAGTACAGAAATGGGCACTCAAGAGTTTTGATAATGACTTTATTAAATAAAGATACAATGTATATGAGTGGCCTCCTTTGAGCTTCTTCAGCAGAAATTTGTGTGCTTTACAAATCTGGACTATTTAAATTTTTGGTGTGCTTGGAGCCAATGAACTCACTTCTAATCTCCTCCCCCACCCCTTTTTTTCTTTGTAAAGGAATCTAGTACATAAAGAAACCACAACAATCAAAACAGTAAATTGTTAATGAATCTGACCCAGAGAAATTAGGGGTTGTGTGGGACTGCTTTGAATATATGGTAGGTAAAATGGCAAAATCAACCAGAGAGACCAGATAAATTTAATCCCAAGTCTACAATTTTTATCCTTGAACAGTGTCATCTGGTATAGAGAAGACTTCTGGTATTGTGGGCTGTTTTAAAGGATTCTGCTTCCTGAGTGACAAAATGTAGTGAGTTGATAACCTAATGTATACTGCAGCTATTCTAATTCAGAAGAGCATTCTTTCCGAATTATGGAGTCTGAACCTTTGACTATTAGCAGCCCATGCAAGTTGCACACAGGGTTGTCATCTCGTAGGTTCAAATACTGGAACATCCAGGATGACCCTGAGCTCATAAAACTGGACAGCTGGCACTGTATACTGAGCACCATTAGATTTCCCAGGACAGCTACCTCAAAAAAGGGACTACCTGGAGAAGTGGCAACCCTACTGATACAGTCAGCTACCTTGAATAGCTTTTGTGCTGCACAATATATATTGTGTTGGGCATGTGACTGAGTAGTAGATGTATATGTACTAGTCATTTACCTTTGCAGTCTTGGAGTAGTATTTGGCTTTAGGATTGCAAGTAAACTGCTTGTCTTGATTTACCTTTAATAGGTAACTGTTAGAGGCTCTAACAGCTCCAGAGATCTTACTCATTATGCTCAAAGAAGGGAATTAGTCTACTTAGACTCTGAGACAAATGTCTGCTTGGGGAAAGGTGATGAGGGATTTGATTTTCTGCAAACTGTAAAAATAGAATCCAAGTGCATTATTTGTAGATAAAGTTCAGTGACTTGACTTCTGCGGGTATTTTACCTTCCTCTGTAGCACAGGGCATGGCTCACCTACCGGTGAATTCTCTGTATTTTAAAGTCCTTAAATCATGATTTAAGGAGGTAAATAACTCAGTCATAGGTTAGTGGCCTATTGCTGGAGTGGGTGGGTGAGGTTTTGAGACCTGCATTTTGCAGGAGGTCAGACTAGATGGTCATACTGGTTCCTTCTGACTGTAGAGTCTGAGTCTGAGACCTCAAAATAAACTTGAAACAGAGAAGAATGAGACCCCAATGCTACTGTTCATGTCTTACCCAAACATCAGGGGTGACTGAAAAGGCTAGTTACACTGTATAGGATCATCCAAGACCCTGTTCTTCCTTCAGCTCTGGTACTGTATTCAATAGTTAGAAGCCTTATAAGATTAGGATTTATTTTTGTGTGTGTTAGTAATAAAAGCCTCCATTTTCTTTTCTAATGTCAAATAATACCTTTGAGAGTGTGAGAAAAATACCATTAAATTGTTTGCCCCCATCTTGTCAGGGAGAAACTGGATCAATGCTCTTTATGCCATTCCTTAGTTATTGTTACCGGATAAACAATTACTTTGGCTTAAAGGTTCAGCAGTTTATTTTGTCATGCCACATTAACCGGGATATATAAATGTCATAAGTGAACTATTGATATTATTTAAGTACTCCAGAGAGAGTGGTCTCAGTTCTCAAGCTGTTATACCCATGGGAGTCTAGCCTTCCTTCACTACATGAATAAATCGTTGTTCTGTTCGTGCATTTTGACAACTTTTATTCAGGGTAGATGGACAGCAAGTGTGAGCATGCGCGCGTGTGTGTGTGTGAGAGAGAGCACAGATCCCAAACAAACCTGCTGGATTTAAGCCTCTTTAAGATTTGCTACTAGAAATACTTCATTTTAAAAAGCAGACTTCATGGTAAACAGCCTGATTCTAGCCTTAAACAAGACCAAACCCTGTGATTACCCATTTCCGTCAATCAAACTCAATGCTTGTCAGCTGTTCGGGAGAAATGATCCTTGCTGAGTTCCAAGATAAAATCTCAGTTTCTTCAATTAATTGTTCTATGCCAAATGAAAAAAAAATCTTTATCTTGCTTTCTGTCATTGTTTGAAAAGTCAGTGTTTATAGCCAGGTTGCAGAATACTGTGAATAGCGAAACAGTCTGGGGAGGTGGAAGATTTTTTTTTTCTTATTTAACTCCCAAAAGGTAGAAAAACTGCTTAGATTATATACAACTCTTGAGTTCAATCATATAAATCCAAAAGAATGATTTTTCTCAATACTAAGTCTGCTTCTCAACAATGAACAGATAGTATAAGCTATTTCTGTGTATTTCCATCAGTATGAATATTGGTAGTGTCTTTATGGGTATTGGTAAAGTCTTTATGGTTAAAATTGCATTGCGAGTTGCATTTAAAGCAGGACTAAAATTTCTCTTTTCAGTCTTCAGTGCTTGACTTTAGGCCAGGCCTCAACATGTTCCAGGCACCAAGTTGCCACAGTGTCCAGATTTTGTAGGCTGGCTCCTAGCTCCACTGTAAAAAAATTGCAGCAGAGGAGAGCTCTCTGCCGACCAAAAAATAAAACTGCTGGGTCCTTTACCGGAGGTCAGAGGATTCAGTAGCATTTCAGCAGTAAGGGGCTCTGCTCCTCTGCTGCAGTTTTCAGCTAGGCCCCTTGCTTTGAAGCTGGTCACCTAGCTGAGCCCCAATTTCGTTGAGTCCTGCTTTAGGCCATGCCTACGCCCACAGACACTATCATGGCAAAACTCTAGTGCTGGGGCATATCAACATAGTGTAGACACAACATACAGAAATGAAAGGGGTTTTTCTATCACTGTAGGAATACCTCTCCAAACGATGGTACCTAGGTCGACTGAAGCATTCTTCCATTGACTAGCTGAGTCCACACTTAGATTGGCATGGCTACAATACTTTAAAGGGTGTGGATTTTTCACACCCTTGAGTGACATAGCATTGTTGACTTAAGTTTTTAGTATAGACTTGGCCTTACTTGCCAAATTTGGTATAGCTCTTCAGTTTTTCCATTTTCTGTGGAATTTCTTTTTGAGAAATAGCAGCTTTCGTAGAGCTTTCACCTCACTTTCTGAAGTGTTGCCCTCTTGTGCTCATTTCTTTTTTTGTTTGTTTTACTACCCACAGCCCGCAGAAACAATCTGTTAACATCTCAGACAATGGTCACTTTTAAAATTAAACTCATGGAGGTACTCCTCTAATTAATTTATGATATAGTGAGTGTTGCCAAGATTAACCAACAGGACTGGAGAAATTTGACAGTTCTATTTTCTGATGCTGTCAATCTGGTTCCATGATTACTGTTTTATTTGTGTTACCATAGCACCAAGGAGCCCTGTGACTGGAAGCAAAAGTTTGACAAAACTCCTGTGTTTCTGTTTGTTTGACTCTTTTTGAGGGTGGAGGAGAAGGGGGAAGGGATGGGTTTGAAATTTCCCCACCAGTTTTCATTAGCTGTGCTCTGCATGGATGCCTAATGACCAGGGAGGCAGGCTGGGTGCCAGGGAGCAATGCATGGATAAGTGAGGGTTTGGAGGGAGGAGCAGGCCGAGAGCAGGAATGTGGGAGGTGAGGAATTATTAGGAGACAAGTGTGATGTTCAGAGATAGAGGTGGGGAGGTAGAAGTGTTGAGTAGATGTGGTGTGAGAGGCCCTAGTGCCCGAGGACTGAAGTAAGCATGGGAAAGCCCAGTGCATTTGTTGCGTGGCATTGGCACTTGAAGAGTCCCCTGGCATTGCTTTCTCAGTTCCTCAGCACATGGAGATAGAGCATTATGGGGAGAAAAGTGGCTGCATTGAGTCACTAGAGCAACAAAGACTTCCTCTTGGTACTCCTCTTAGAAAGCAGAGACTGCTATGTCAAGCAACAGAGCTCTAACAGAACAGTCTAAAAAAAATCTTTCCTCCTTCTCCCTGTTATATAATGCTATTCTGCAGGAGATCTCAAAGTCCTTGATGAACATTAAGATTATTATCCCTATTTAACAAATGGAGAAACTGAGGCACAGGATGGGGCTATGACTTTCCTCACTTCCCCCAACTGGCCTGTGTTATGATAGGGAACAGAACCCAGTACATTAGAGTCCCAGGCCATGCTAGATCCACTAGTGCCTTTGCTTTGATGCAAAAATACTGGCGGCCACCCACCCTGGAAGCCTGTGCAGTGCTGTACCCACCTCAATCTACACCCCCAGTTGCTTCCTTATTATTATAACATCCTCGCATACCCTCTTACCTTCCTGGCATACCATGCAGCAGATTTCTGGGAATTTGAAAGGGAAGAGGAGGTCAGTAGCAGTGTAGCTGACACTCCCTAACAGCTGTAGCAGTAAAAGAACAGCAGTTGCTCAGAGCACCCTGACTCTCATAAGAGCTGATCCCGCACCTGCACTGGAAATGATGGAATGCAGTGGAGAAGGTGGGGCCCCCTTCTTCCTGCCCAGACTGATACGGTTAATTCAAATACTTTGATTTAAAATTCACCTCGCACAGCTCAGGGGACATAATTTAAAGTCATAACCTAATATATCATACAAACAACCCTCAATGGCCACAATTTTAAGTTTTAAAGGAGTTGGACATTCCTGTTATATGTATTTATACAGCACCTAGCTCAATGGGGTTGTGATCTATATAGGGCATCTAGGTGTACATGTAGTAAAAAAAAATATACTTCAAAATAACTCTCTTCCATAGCCTGTAGATCTTCACCCTGATCCACAGCCAACATGCAAGCCTTAATTTGGGCTACTCTGTGCATGCATTCAATTCTGCAGTTTCTGCATAGTCATTTGCTATGATTTTTTAACGGGTGATCCTTGCACATATTTTTCTGTAATGTTCAGGAGAAATTCTTGGAGTCACCACTTGACACCTACTATATATCTCCAATTTGTGCCAATACAAACCATGTAGGATAGAGCCCTGTAACCCGACCCAAACCTGGTGGGACCCGAATGCAAGTATGGAGTCTGGATCAGATGGGAAAACAACTGGACCTTTGGTGGGTAGAGTAAGGGTTGGCTGTCTTCCTCCTGCCCGTAGAGTTGACGTAGCTGAGACTGCGTGCCCCGCTCCTGCTGGCTACCACCACCTTGCTGCATTGGTACCCTAAAACACAAGAAATTAAACACTTTACTCAGAGGACTTGCTACTTGCACACATGAGTCTGAATGTCTGAGTATTCAGATCAGAAATTTTTTAATTAGCTTCAGTAAATCTCTTTATGCATGTACATATTGGGGCAAATTACGTTATACGTTAGTGGATAGCTCTGTTGGAGATATTTACAGTTTTATATAAATCCAGAGTACTAGAGAGCAGAATTTGGCCCATTAATGTAAAAACACTTTTAAAAACACATGCACATGTCATGAGATGCCCCCCTACAGTATATATAATCTGTGTAACTTTTCCTGTTCACTTTTGCCATGTCATTGTGTGGTTTAATGCAAAACATGCTATGCAAGTTTCCTTTTTGATGGTCATAATATGCTCTGCATTATTGTTATGGTGTCACGTTTCCTGCAGCATTGTGTATCTGTACAGATGTGAAACATGTTACCACATATTTCACATGGCTCAGGAGGAGTCAGACAGTTAGAGCTATCTCCCAGCATGTAAGCAATCACAGTTGCAAACATAGATCCAGAGAAAATAGGAATGATAGCGGAATAGCTAAATGTCTATAGCACCTTAGCCGGAGGTCTCAAGGAGGAGGAGAAATAGTCACACTTGGACCTGTTAGGGGCTTTTTGCCAGAGAGTCTCCATATTGAAACATCTCCAGCTATAACCAAGGACTGTGCCCTGCCTAAGGAAAGACAGAGACTGGCTGCAAAACCACCATCAGCCAGCCATGTGAGTAAGACTGAACAGTAACCTTTAGGTTAGAATGCATCTTATATTTTTATTTCCTAGTGGTTAACTCCAGACTGCTTTATTAAATGATTGTGCATTGATTTGCTATATGCTCACTTAAAATCATGTTTTAATCAATAAACTAATGTTTCTTTTATCTAAAGCTGTGTGGATTTTTAGAGTGTGAGAACAGGCAAGAGCTGGTTGCATTTCTCTTTCTTTGTTAAACGGACAGACCTGGTATATATGAGCTTGCAGTGATCTGGGAAGGGCCCTGATCTCTGCAAGAAGGAAGTTCCCAATGTGGCATCTGGAGGCAAGGGGTGCTTGCTGGAGGACCGCTCCCTGCGTGGCTGGGGAGAGCACATCCACTGTCTTGGACCAATTACACACAGGAGGCTGGGGTGGACTGACCCAGGAGTTGGGGCTTCACCTAGTGAAGCACGGTAAGTTGGTGTCCAGGAGTGGGCGATCAGGGAGGCACAGCAGGACACCAGACCAGATAGCGGGAGGGGAACGTCACAGCATGAATATGTATCCTAATGCTTTTAAGTTCAAAATGTGATATTAGTCAGTGTTAGTAATTCATGGAAGGTGACAGATAGATGAGCTGTCGGATACCAAATTCAGGAGCAATTTATTGATTTTGCTTTGTTATATTTAAAACAGATAATGTACTGTTTTAACAGACTATCTTTATAAAGTCTTTTCATTTGTCAGCTTGTCTGTTGGTTAATAGACAGTTTTTTACATATTATAAGTGCACTTTGACATTACTGAATATGATGTTAATCATAAAGTACTTTAAACAACAAAAATGCAGACTAACAAAAGGGAAGATAATTAATAAGAGCTGTGGGAACTCAGAAGATGCTTTGAATTCCCAGCTGATTTAAATGACTGCACAGAATGCTCCTGAGATGCCTGTAAAATGAGAGCTTTGAAATTGTTTTTAAATTAAAATATACTTGCATTTCTGCACATGACATGAACAAAAGTTGTTATATGCCAAATTTCAAATATAATTTGAAGAGTAACTTTTTTTTCCCAGTGGGAACAATATTTTTCCCTATAGCAGTGCTTACAGAACTAGGGCAGTATTATGTGGCCTATAGAGATTTAAGAGATTAACAAGATTAAGTATATCCTTTGTTTTTAGGAACAGGAACTCTGATACAGATCAATTGCACTTAGAATCTTCTATTTGTGGGCATGCTGAATCTGTGCCAATATTCCTGGGAGATGTGAGAAAGCCTTTATTTTATGGTGGAATAAGTACCATTCTCTATCTTTGCAAATTCTTTGCAGAGGACAGTTGTCTTGGCATGGTATACAGTACTTCATGCATTGAAGATAACTTTTTATTTGTGAAATAGGGAAATTGTCTTAAACTTTTAATGGCAACGACTTGAAGGAATTTGAAAGTGATGTGTAGTATTCATGTATGTTTCAGAAATGCAGTACAGATAAAGTATTTTAGAGAAACCACTTACTGTAGTCAGCCCTCTCAAGAGTCTCTCTTCTGGTATTCTGTTGTAATGCAGTAGTTTCTCTCTCTCCCTCTTAGACCACTTTGCCATGCCTTTTAAACAGAAGCAAAAATTGCAAAGAAAAAGTAAATGGGAAGGCAGACTGTATGATGAAAAGTTTTGCAAGAGCAAAGAGACATCAGAGCCACTGAAAAGTGTGTGGATGATACTCTTGAAAGTGTGTTATCATTTTATATTTATCCTTTTGTTTCCAGCATGCTTATGTAATCTTTGGGTAGGCTAAAATTCATTCAGTTGCCCCTCTCCAGTGCCTAACAGAAATAAACCCCAACTCCTATGAAGAAGCACCTGGAGACCCAGGATCTAGTCTGTAAGGGACTCACAGAAAAAATTGCTGAGTTACCCTCCCACATTAAAATGCTACTAAGAACAAACATAACAATGAACTTTATTAACTACTAACTTAATAAATCTTATCCTAAGAACACAAAATGAATTTAAACAGAAGGACTTTGAGACTCTAGGTGGAGTTCACCCAGATCTCAGCTACAGTCTTTGATCAAGTCTAAAGGTGTGAGTGGAAAGAAGTAGCTATCCTCTTCTTTGGTTGCAGGAATCTTCAGTAGAATTCCATGCAGGCTTTTCTTTCTTTTCTGGAACCAGCACATCCAGTCAGCTTATTGGTTAACTAGCACTCAGTCACGTATACTTGTGCACAAACTCTGCTGCAGAAGACTTCATAGGAGGGAGAAAACATCTTGCTGTCCACTCCTGGCTCAGCTTCTCTCTGTCCTTACACACTGAGCACATGGGTTCTTCTCACTGCAGCAACTCCTGTCTGCTGCTGTCATGGGATCTGACCACACCAGCAGGGAATCCTGTGGAGCATGCTCAAATGCTACCACTCCCTGTTTCCAGAAATTTCTGGTTCTGAGAAGCTAATCTGCCCAGTAACAGTAACCCACCCTCAGTGGGTCTCTTAAAGAGGTAACCTGTTATAGGCATATGGGTTACGTTTACACAATATCACTTGCCTCTGTTCTTTGAGAATAAAAGTGTTCTTGTTTTTACTGTAAGTCTGCCTAAGTTCTGTAGTGGTAAGGAAAGTGATGATCCTGAGTTGAGTCTTACAAGCTGGTATATGTTGTTCCTTTGGGAATGGCAGACCTGAAATTCTGTGAGTATTCACTGGCTAAAGGGCTGGGCACCATAGGAAATATTCTGAGAACACTGGAGGTTGGTGTTTGTCAATTGCTACCTGTACAGAGAGAGCAAGGAGGTTTGGAAGGCAGTGCTTGGTTTGTCAGAGGTTGGTTCATTCAAGGAGCTGATCCACAGCTGGCACAGACGAGACTTCCTCACGCTAAGGATGGGTGGTGGTGAGGTGCCTTCGATCCTCCTCGCTACCCTGGGAGCATCTCAAACAAAATTTCGTGCCTTGAGGGGGTAAAGTCAGGGGATATATCATTATTTTGTTAATAACGATCCATCATTAAAATAGTCTCTAATAGAATTCAACTACATTTTCAAACTACGTGGGTCCATAAAAATTCTTCAAAGTTTGAAGGCTTTTTTTTAAGGACATGTTTTACTTAAACTGCCAAAATGAGTGATCTGTAGTAACTAAAGTATTAGTCCCCTAGCTAATCTGAGCTCATCTTCTTAAACTGTTTACACGTGAAAGAACAGTGCTGATAAAACTGTGAAGGTAAGGTTAGGTGGATATGATTCCTTTTCTAACAAAGATGAATACAAGTGGCTCTGAAGGAAGAATTAAGCGTGAAGTAAGTGTTGTAATATTTCCCCATCTGTTAACAAAAATCACGCTCTTCAAAGTTGCCATGGAAACCAGCATTGGTCTCTCATATTATTATTAATGTGGACATGTTACTTGTGAGCATTTGAAATGATTTAACTTCAGAAACTTAACCTTTAAAACTCCTTGTTGAACAAAACACTTTCCTTCCAAATCATTATACATCCATAATATGTCAGTGACTGCATATGTGTGAAGATTTTCTTAACTGGTATTTGCATTGATTTGTGTTTACCTAAAGCAGTAGTTCTCAAAGTTTTAAAATGTAGTCCCCTCCCCGCCATGGATTTTTCCTTAGTAATCGTGCCTCCTTTCACCCAAATTGAAAAAGAAGAAAAAAGAAAAGCAGCAGCACGGGGAGCGTGCCCAGCAGCATAGGCTCTCAAAGTGAGGGGCTCTGAGGGGCACTGGTCTGGGGGCGGGGACAGGCAGTGGTGGCGACCCCAGGACCTCCCTGCTCCCCAGAAAGGAAGTAGCTGCCACCATCCATCTCCTGCAGCTGCTACAGCCTCCGCCACTGCCAATCACATTCCCTGGATCAAGCAGCTGCTGCTGCTCCTATCAGCCACCCTCTCTTCCACTTCCCTCCAAAGGGTCACCCAGCCTCACTCTCAGCCCAGCATCCATGGTGTCTCCCCCTCCTCCCCATTTTGAGAACTTCTAACCCCTAAAGAACTGAATTTTGCATTTGAAAATCAGATTTGTTCTTGAGAAACCAGGCCTAGTTGTTTTGGGAAATCTAATGAACATCTTCACTGTTCAAAATATTGTGGTGACTTTACTTACGATTTTCATAAAATCAAGGAAATGAGAGATGAGTGAGACTGGATAGGTCATCTGACCCTTCTGCATGTCGGGGTTGGATTGTTTTTTATATTTTAGTATACTCATGGCTCCAAGCAATTTTCTTTGTCTTATTTGTTATAAGAGGAGAATCTTTTGCAAACTAAAGGTTCATGGGGTTGTTTTTTTTTTTTTTTGTTCTGCAGCCATAACTTCTAGTCTTACAACACAGGTCTTGAGATACATGTTGAACTGCATGTTGACCCAGTTACCAATCCCATAACTGTCACTCGGTGGAACATCTATTGTAAAGCACTGCTGAAAGATTACATATATTTGTTAAATATTCACATTATTCTAAACCAGCTGCTGTGAAAATGAATGCATTTTACAACTGTAGGCCAGTTTACTAAAATTCTAAACGTGGCTGTGTTGTGATTGTCTATGTCCTGGGCTCTGTCTCTCCAGTGGAACCTTCTGAAACTCTATGGCTTAGTGTGACTTTGCGACTATGGAGACCTAAGTCAATCTTTAGGACAGACTACCACACCGTGGACCTGTTATGTAACACTTCTGTGACCACTCAATTTTGTCCTCTTCTCAAGAGCTGCACTCAGGAACTCAAGATTAACATGGAAGTGGCACTGACTCTGTGGGATGAGGCTGGAGAGAGTAAATTTCTCCTTATGTGTCAGTTGGTAGAGAACCCTGTATAGGTCGTATTCCTCCCACTGTGGTAATCATTTATTGTGATAATCAGCCAAAAGCTGCATCTGGTGCTGAAGAACTACTTATTCTGTGGGATTAAGTAGGAAAAGGGAAAGACATCTCCAGTGGAGTCTCATACCTACTAAGAAACCATATATACTTATGGCACTTTTCCTGGCCTCCCTCTTCTTCCTTAGCCCTTGCAATAGCTACTGGCAGCCTGCACACCAGAGTGCAGGTGAGAGGGTAAATAACAGGATGCTCAAAGATCCAAGGTGGTGTTGGGACACTCCTGGGAGTTAATTTTTCATATTGCATCACTGTGGCAGGGGTAGCTTATTAATTCTACCCTGGATGGAGGAGTGGAAGGAATGATACTCCTGGCACAGGGATCTAGAATCTGGGACACAAGCCCTACAGAACTCTGGGAATGGTCCAGTCTGAGGAAAAGGTTTAGGTGGGCCAATGTTGTGCACTTCTTTGTTAATAAAGCTAAACCTAAGGAAAGTAGTGAGTTTGATCATACATGCAGTACACAGAGCAATTAAAATAACAATTTCTTATCCTTTTTTTCTCCTTTTCTAAAAGAACAAAACCCAAAAGAATTTAAGCTGAGTCAAAATGGTGGTGGTGATTTCCTTCGCAATACAGTATAAGTCATTGAGACCACATCACTACAGTTCTCTGTTCACTCCCACAGCATACTCAGTTGAATTCTCAGTCAGCAGTCTCCTTTTCAAAGCCACCCTCCAAGGCATTGGTTCAGCCTGACAAAAAGAGATGGTTGCTCATTAGTCAGGTTCCTCTGGAATGAAGGGATAGTTGACCACCAAGATGAAACTTGTCAGAGTAAGAAGCAAAGATTCCTCATGGCTTCCCTGTACATTTTATCTCTTGTCTATGGATCTCTTAGATGGTAAGTTCTTGAACATGAAGATTGTTTCTTATGACTCGGAGCATGTTGGTATTAAATAACTAATTTGATGTGTCACTTTGCATGACGACATTAGATGAGTGATGCAGTAAAATGTAAGATATCAACTCGAATAAGGCATAGATAGTATATTGTAGGGCATATGAAATTGATTCTAGGAGAAATACATTCTGTACTATGATTATTTTATAGTTGATAAAGATGATAGGAATTAATAAGTAGAATAACAGTCTAACTCAAATTTTAATGCAGCCCATTAGCTGAAGATAAGAAACAAGAGTGGGAGAAACTACATTATCAGACATTTAATATTCCTTAAGTCATAGTGTCCTATGCACAAACAACATATACATAGTTCCCCAACTTCAAAACATCTGACGAAGTGGGATTTTCTCTCACGAAAGCTCATGCGATAAATAAATGTATTAATCTATTTAGCTCTGACTAAAATATAATAGTGTGTATAATAAATTAACTTCCAGAAATAGTTCTACCAAAGTAACTCACCTTTGATTGGCTAGATTCTTGCTGTTTACCCCCTGTGCACTAGTGAATTGCCACACAGGTTGTTGGGATTTTGATACAAGAAATGTAATCACTGTAAATTAAATGAATAACTGTTGCCAGGTTAAATAACACGCTCCCCCCTTCCCCCCCAATCAAACCATTTAAAAATTGTGGGGATAATTCCTTTGTTTCAGGGAGAGAAGTTCATATATTTTGATAGCAATACATTCCTTTAAATCAACTAAAATCTAGAAAGATCAAGTAGGATTTAGCCGACATTTACAAAATTAATCATCCCTCAGCCTTTTTTTCACACAATCTCCTTCCCTTTTAACCTAAATGTATAGAAAACACTAAACATGGTTTTGATTGCCTCTAGGCAGCAAGAGAGAGGCTGAAATGATCAAACAAAAACTTGGGAGGGTCCCTGTTTATAACTGCTTATTCTGAATGTATTAGCAGTTCTGAAAATTCAGAGGACTATTCATTATGTTTAGTTAGAAGACAGCAATACAAAAGGTTCATAATCTTATTAAATAGAAAACAGTTGGCCAACTGTGGATAAGCAAACTGAATTTGTTTAGTCACAGCTGTAGAATCGCAGGAGGTTTTAGTTACATAGATGTGACTAGCTGCTTTTTTTCAACTCTAATACTTGAAAATATTAAAAATACAAGAATTAACCAGGCCTGACTTTCTCCTTTATAATTGGAAATATGTCTTGGTTGGTTATAAATGAGTCACTAGCTCAAAATGAGAAACAGAACTCACTCCCTATATAGGGCTGAGGAAAAAAAGGATTTGAGAGGTTGAAGTGAACAATGATGTGACAAAAAGCTAAACTGGTGGTGAAATTGTTCGTGGCTGTTACTAGATTAGTGTTGAAGTAAAGCTGCTCTTACTTCAGATGCTCTTTAAAATGCATGAACAATAGTTTCCCCCCTTGTTTTCCTTAGTGTGCGTAATTAACTTGTAAAATGGAATATTAGCTCTTGCTAGAAAATGACATGTTCCTTCTGTGGGATGGGGTTGTAATTTGATTTTAGGCTGTTGAATTACAGAAGGTGAAGGTGAGTGATCATAGCAAATTTCTTGCTCCACTGCTTACATTACTTTCTGAAATGCACTGCACTGTGGGTGGTAGGCACAGGGACTTGTGGGGAGGCAGTCATCCTCCGCTCACTTCCCTTTCCCTCTTCTCTAAAAACAAAAAGCAGGAAAAGCTGTCCTTGTTGTTTCTCTGTTGCTGGCACAACACAGAGGGACAGTGCTGCATGCAGAGAGAGGAATTAATTGAAAAGTTCTCGGGGCTGCAGGCAGGGGAGGAGCTATCTTGCTATGTTGAAATAGACTGGAGAAACCAGAAAAGCAAGATTAGAGCTATGCTCCGGCTATACGGACCTAAATTCGAATTGTAGATTTTTACCTCAGTGCTACACCCCTTGCAGGGGTGGTGTTATCAGGTTGAATTACAGCTCCATTTTTTTTCGAATTTAGTGCTCTGATAGTGGAGAAACAGGCTGCAGGAGGCTGAGGTAAGCAGCATTATGTCGAACTTCACTGTCAGTGTATATCAGGACATAGAATAAGCTGCCTTTAGCAAAAGGTTCTGCGTAATTCCCAGCATTTAGAGACGGCTTTTGCCCTGAAGCACAAGACTTTATATAACTGTCCAAACATTTTATTTTTAATTTTTACTGAAGTCATTCTGGATGCTTTCATTATTCTCATAAATATCGAATCCCTTTTTATATTCTGCCAAGGTATCCCGTGACATCTCATAGGAATTAGTTCTATGCAAATTGTTTGTTGTATGGAGAAGTGCTTCCTTCTATTAGTTTTAAATTTGCTGCCTTTCTGTTTCATTGACCTGTTTTCCTCTGTACTATTCATTATTTTGAATACCTTTATCATGTCCTTTCTTATTAGTACTCTTCTTTAGAGAAAGAAGAGATCTTTTTAAAGCTATCTTTCATAGGTAAGCTTTTAAAATGCCTATTACTATTCTTGTCACCCGTTTTAGATCACCTTCTCTTTCTGCTGTCTCACTTTTCCAACAATGTCCAGAACTCAAAACTGCATTCTAGGTGAGGGTGTACCACTAATGCTTATAATATTTTCAGTGTTATTCTGTAGCTCATTGTTTATGCATCTTATCGTTGTTTGTTCTTTTGACTACTGTTGTATGTTTAGTAGATGACTTCATTGAGCTGCTAATAATGTTTACAAATCTTTCCTGGAGAATTATTGATAATTTAGAGTCCCAGTAAAGTGTATGAATAGTTAAAGGTATTCCTTATTTATTATCATTTCTTTTCAAATGGTAAATTTCCAAATTTACCAAAAAAGAGTTTAAAAAGAACAGGGTTTACTTAAAATATAGCCAACTCTTTGCTGGTCAAATAGTACCAGTTACAGTAGATGCTCACGGGTAGCAAAATGTGGTGCCCTTCACTATGTTGCTCCTAAGGCCTGGTGTACTCTGCCAGCAAAATTTGGTGGCAATCAATGGGGTACACAGAACCTATGCAGAGAAGCTTGCTGATCTGAAGGGGAAAGGTGTCCAAGACAGCTGGCTGTATTTTAAAGAAACCCTGTTAAAGGCACAGGAAGATAACATTCCGATGTGCAGAAAGAACAGCAAATGTGGACAGCGACCAGCGTGGCTTAGCAGGGAACTCTGCGGGGAGCTGAAACATAAAAGGGAAGCTTACAAGAAGTGGAAGCTTGGACAGATGACAAGGGAGGCATATAAAGATATTGCTCGGGACTGCAGGGATCAAATCAGAAAGGCCAAAGGACAATTGGAGTTGCAGCTAGCAAGAGATGTGAAGGATAACAGAAAGGGGTTCTATAAGTATATCAGCAACAAGAAAAGGATCAGCGATGGTGTAGGTCCCTTACTGAATGGGGCAGGCATCCTTGTGGAGGATGATGCGGAAAAGGCTGAAGTACTCAATGCTTTTTTTACTTCAGTCTTCACAGGGCGGGCCAACTCCCAGGCTACTACACGGGGTAACGCGGACTGGAGAGAAGAGTTGCCCTCAGTGATGGAAAGTCAGGTTAGGGAACACTTAATGAAATTGGATGTGCACAAGTCCATGGGGCCGGATGAACTGCATCCGAGGGTGCTGAGGGAGTTGAGGGAAGTGATTGCAGAGCCGCTGGCCATTATCTTTGAGAACTCGTGGCGAACGGGGGTGGTCCTGGAGGACTGGAAAAAGGCAAATATAGTACCTATCTTTAAGAAAGGGAAAAAGGAGGATCCCGGGAACTACAGACCGGTCAGCCGCACCTCAATCCCTGGGAAAATCATGGAGCAGGTCCTCACGGAATCCATCCTGAAACACTTGGAGGAAAATAGAGTGATCAGGAACAGTCAACATGGATTCACCAAGGGCAAATCGTGCCTGACCAACCTGATTTCCTTCTATGATGAGATGACTAGATTTGTGGATGCGGGAAGAGCCGTTGACGTGATATACCTTGACTTTAGCAAGGCTTTTGATATGGTTTCCCACAGCATTCTCGTCGGCAAGTTAAGGAAGTATGGGTTGGACGAGTGGACCGTAAGGTGGATCGAAAACTGGTTAGGTCAACGGGCTCAGCGGGTAGGAATCAATGGCTCGATGTCTGGTTGGCAACCGGTAATGAGTGGAGTGCCCCAGGGCTCGGTCCTGGGGCCGGTTCTATTCAACATCTTCATTAATGATCTTGATGATGGAATAGACTGCGTGCTTAGTAAGTTTGCGGATGACACCAAGTTGGGGGGAATGGTAGATACTCTGGAGGGCAGGGACAGGATCCAGAGAGACTTGGACAAATTGGAACACTGGGCTGAAAGAAACCTCATGAGGTTCAACAAAGACAAGTGCAAAGTCCTGCACTTAGGATGGAAAAATCCCATGCACTGCTACAGGCTGGGGACCGATCAGCTAAGTAGCAGCGCTGTAGAAAAGGACCTGGGAGTTATGGTGGACGGGAAGATGAATATGAGCCAACAGTGTGCCCTTGTTGCCAAAAAGGCCAATGGCATATTAGGCTGCATCAGTAGGAGTATTGCCAGCAGATCGAGGGATGTGGTAATTCCCCTCTATTCGACACTGGTCAGGCCGCATCTGGAGTACTGTGTCCAGTTTTGGGCTCCCCACTACAGAAAGGATGTGGACAAATTAGAAAGAGTCCAGCGGAGGGCAACAAAAATGATTAGGGGGCTGGGGCACATGACTTATGAGGAGAGACTGAAGGAACTAGGCTTATTTAGTCTACAGAAGAGAAGACTGAGGGGAGATTTGATAGCAACCTTCAACTACTTGAAGGGTTGCTCCAAAGAGGAGGGAGCTAGGCTGTTCTTGATGGTAACAGAGGACAGAACAAGGAGCAATGGTTTCAAATTACAGCTGGGGAGGTCAAGGTTGGATATTAGGAAAAACTTTCTCACTAGGAGGGTGGTGAAGCATTGGAATGGGCTATCTAGGGAGGTGGTAGAATCTTCATCTTTGGAGATTTTTAAGGCTCGGTTAGACAAAACCCTGGCTGGGATAATTTAGGGGGAGTGGTCCTGCTTTTTAGCAGGGGGTTGGACTAGATGACCTCGTGAGGTCCCTTCCAACCCTATTATTCTATGATTCTATAACATCCATCAACTTCATAACATCCCTTCATCCCTGCACTGAAAAACATTCCCATTGATGCAGCACTCTGCTTTTTGCAGAGGTGGCTTTATTAGATCGACTTCTGAATTGATTGAGCATGTCTTCCTTGCTGCTCAATCGAACCAAAAAAATCGATGTGACGGTGGCAAATTTGCCATTGTCAGTGTAGTCATAGCAGAAGCAGCTGTTGCTGTTATGAGGAGTGTCAACAATTCAGAGTAAGGAAAGTATTCCCAGGGGAAATATTGCTGATAGGCAGTGGTACTCTTACAGGGAGTTCCTGCAAACAACCATCTACTTGGGGGCAGGAGAGAGAATGAAACTGATTGATATCTTCCTTTGACTTAAAGGGAAGGAGTATGTCAAACAGCCAATAAGAAATTTGTTTTAGTGGAAAAGATTTATTTTGATATCTTAGCAAAGAATTAAACTGTAAATCTGTGTTGGTGTCAATTTAATTTTACCTGTCCCTTTGTAGTAAAATCAGAGACTGCTGTGGGCATTGTGACTGGCCACTTGTAGAAAAAACAACAAAAACACTCTCCTATGTTTGGATGAGCCAGAGGAACAGGTGTCATAACTCTCAATATATCTGTGTGATTCAGTGGAATGAAGGCAGTTTTCCACCTCCACCCTCAACCTTTCATGTTTTGGTTGAAATTGAAATTTTTGCTCTGCTGGCATATTTATCTGAATTAACCTCCATACTGTGTCTGCCTTCAGGCAGAATGTGTTTCCTCTTTTGATTTATGTGAGAGCTTCTGCAAAAGTCTTATTTTCCCTGGTAAACTAGTTTCTCTTTCCCTCTCCTCTCCAGATGATTGCATTTTGAAATGTAGTGCATGGCTTGGAAAGTTGGGGTGGATTCTCTTAGCACCAGAGATTTCACCCAATGCTTCACCCGTCCACCAAGAGAAGGTGGTTTTTTTGCCCCCAAAAGGGCCAAGAAGGAGATTTCTTGAATTCAAATATTGGATTGTGCCATGCATTCTAGCACTTGCAGCTGTTTTTGTTGCATCCCAAAGTTCTCACTTCTTTTGTGGGCTCTCAGTCACCAGTTCCAAGGCAATCTGGGGAAAGGATGTTCTAATGTGATTCCTCAAGACTTCATGGAAGCTGTTTTCAAAGAGACCACTGTGGTATCTACCTAATTTTTGTCCTCTCTAGACCTCTCTTTTCATGACTTCACTGAGGATGGAAGGCTGAGTAAACAGATGTTCTTATATTTCTTTTACAGTCTTTATTTTCAGCTCCAAGGATAAGAGTGCTCATCTAGATGAGTCCTAAATGGTGACTAATTTAGAACACTGTACCACATGAAGCAGTCAGTTCCTTTTCTCTCTCTCTCTCTTTCTCTCTCTCTGTGTTCATCAGTATTTTCACTATGTGGAAATGCTTTATTCATTTGTTGGAAGAGAGCCGATTGAACAGATCAAGCTTAATTATTTGACTCTGCTGAGGAAGCCGAGGTCTTTCTTGAAGTCTTGGCAGTCTCAGGAGAAGACTAAATAAGATCCAAACTCAGCTTTGCTAGATCCATTTTCCATGTGGATAAATCAGCAAGTTGAGAATTTAATTCTAATTCAGTCCAAGGCTCGTTCTAGTCTGAGAGGGTTACTTAATAGTTGTTTCTGTTTGATCCATTGTGATGGGTTTCTTTTATTTGTAATGGCTGTTATTGCACTCTGTTACCCTTCCTCTATGGTTGGTGATACAGTAGTTATTGTTTTACTTAGCATAGGTTTTTATGCATCTGTCCAGAGTAATGTACTGTTGCAGGAGAGAGGCAAAATTACTTTTTTTTGTGATTGATTTTTACTTGTATAAATCTACTACTTTGGACAGGCTTTCCGTATGCTCCTGTGTTCTTCTGTACATGTTTAATTAAGCCCAAACCTGCAAATACTTAGATATGTCTTTATGTGGAGGTGATATAGTGGCTTATGGTTTATGTGGCTGTAGCAGGCCGGGTGGCTAGGCCTTCCTTTTTCCTTGCTCATTCCACTCCCTGATACCAAGGACTCAACAAATGGCTCACAGCCTGGTTGGTTGCAGTCACCCATGTGCTTTCATTTATGGTGCATACAATTCTTTCCTAGTTTCTGCCCCCAGCACTCTAGGGCTCAGAGGCTTAAGGTTGTGTGCCCCTCCTGGCCAGCTAGAAGACTGACTTGGAGTTTTCCCCTGCCCTGCATGGTCAAATCTCCCCCTCCTGGTTTCCTGCTCTGGTCTCTATATCTGCCCTGGCCAAGTCATTAGCTGTTTCCCCTTTGCCTCCTTAGTCCGGGCTCTAACTCAGCCTGATCAGTACAGCAGCTGCTACCTGTTCTGCTGATCTGCACTGCCATAGCCCCTAGGCTAGGGCTGACAGAGACAGCTGAGGGGCTTATCACCCTCTGCTCTGTCACAGTGGTAGGCAGTGGGGTAAACATTTGCCATTGCCTGTGATTTTGACCTGACCTGAAGTATAATGAAGAGGTAATACCTAAAGGGGCTAAAGTGTTATAGTAACAAAATCAAAGCAGTGGTTGTGTTGTGTCTTCCGTTTCAAATGATAATAGTTGTTCTACTTTTATTTTCTTTCTGGAAATTCTCATTTTAGGATGGGAAAGGGTAGGATACTTTGACTAATTCAACAGATAGATCAGGAGCAACTTTTCAGCTTAATGAAAAAAGAGAAAGGAATGGTTTTAATTCTGCTGCATCAGAGGGAAATAGTCATTGTTATGACTTTGACTTCTGTTCAAATCAATAGTTTTTTTTGCTAGATTGGTACTAAGAGAAATCTATATTCCAGCTGATCTTGTCTTCATTAAGGTATTTTAGTGGGAGGGGAAAAAAGTCTGTCCGAGAGGTGCCTATTTCATTTCTTCGGGTAAATTAAATTGGATAAACAAAGCCGATAGTTAGTCTTTATTGGTAAACTTTATTTTGCCCATGTGAGATTAGTTGATTTGTTTCAGTTAGAAGTCTAATAAATATGAAGAAATAATTAAGGAAACATCATGCACCTGTAGCAAATCTGAAACAGACATAGAGATGGAGACAGTGTATTCGTTAGAATGTATTCCACTTTATAATTTCTTGTTGCAGTTTTTGGCTACAACTTGACACTTGTCATAGGGAATATTTTCAAAAGCATGTGACTAAATCCTATGAAAGTTAGGCATCTAAATTATTGAAATGCTCTTGAAATGTTTCACCCCATTTCTTCGTAGTTCAGGTTCTCAATTACAAGATAATAAGGCAACTTGGTGAAGGTTAGAAATGGAACTTTCGATACTGTACTTATCCGTTAACATTTTGTACAACGGTTCAACAATTTCTCCCTGAATTCCAAAACGAACTGCCGCTAGCTCTTAGAATAGATTTCTTTAAGTTACCTTGTGTGACCGAGGATCAGATTAAGTGGCTGTATCACTGGCCATTTTATCAGTGATATAAAAGGGAATTATGTTTTACTGGGTTACAGTGGCTTACAAAGGTGGATTGTAGAAAATGTCCTATATGAGAATATTTAGAAGTTCACTTCCAAGAAAGACTGATTACTAAAATCAAGAAAATTCTGTTTTAATTAGACGTAGCTCAGTGTAGTTTAATTTAATTTAATTTAAAAAATGTCCCATATTAAGACAACAGATTTTATTTTTGCATTTATACAACATTGGAATATCACATGTTTATTCACTGAAGAAGTCAGCCCACTGAACAGCAGAAGTTGTAATAAAGATAATAGGCTACAAGTTACTGGGTTGTACTGATGGAGAGAATACAAAATAAAAAAGTATTGATACTATATAAAGGGCTAATTAGACCCCATCTGGAATACTGTTGACAAGACTGGACAGTGCACGACAGCAAAGATATTGTTCTGAAAATAGTCAAGAAAGAAAAGATAATACTATGTGTGATGGAAAGTCTGCTGATATTCATCAAGCCCTTGAAACACTATCCCTTCCTTCTTCTTCACATGGGCACCAGTGATGCTTCCAAGAATGACCTTGAGTGGATTACTGCAGACTATCTGGTTCTGGGAAGAAGGATAAAGAAGGTTGAGGCACAAGTGATGTTCCCATCCATCCTCCCTGTTGAAGAAAAAGGCCCAGGCTAGGACCATTGTATTGGGGAAGTAAAATGCTTAGTTATGCAGATGGTGTCGAAGAGAGGGCTTTAGGTTCTTCAACCATGGGACGTTGTTGTTCCAAGAAGGATTGCTAGAAAGCAGTAGGATTCACCTAACGAAGGGAGGAAAGGGCATCTTCGCAGACAGGCTTGATAATCTAGTGAGGAGAGATTTAAACTAGGTTCACCAGGAGATAGAAGCCTAAGCCAGAAGGCAAGTGCGGAAGTGGGATACTGGGAAGAAGCCCAAGGAGGAGGGTGCAACAGAGGAGGCCTTTTGATTCATACTGAGAAGGTAGGGCAATTGGCTAGTTATCTTAGGTGCCTGTACACGAATGTAAGAAGCCTGGGAAACAAGCAGGAAGACTTGGAAATCCTGGCAAAATCAAGGAACTACAATGTGATTGGAATAACAGAAATTTGTTGGGGTAACTTGTATGACTGGAGCATTGTTATGGATGAATATAAACTGTTCAGGAAGGAAAGGCAGGGGAGAAAAGGTGGAGGAGTGCATAAAAGCAGTATGATTATTCAGAACTCCAGTATGAAAAAGAGAAAAGTCTGTTGATAGTCTCTGGGTTCAGTTTAGAGGTGAGAGCAACAAGGGTAATGTTGTGGTGTGAGTCTGCTATAGAGCACCAGACCAGGAGGAGATGTAGATGAGGTTTTCTTCAGACAATTAAGGAAGTTTCCAGATCACAAGCCCTGGTTTTAATCACCCTAACATCTTTTAGGAGAGCAATACAGCAGTGCACAGACAATCCAGGAAGTTTTTTGGCGTGTGTTGGGAACAACTTCCTGGTGCAAGTGCTGAAGTACCCAGTAGGGTCATGATCCTCTTGACCTGCTGCTCACAAATAGGGAAGGATTGGTAGGGGAAGTAGAAGTGATGGCAACCTGGCATTGACTATGAGATGATCAAGTTTAGAATCGTGACAAAAGGAAGAAAGGAGAGCAGCAAAATACAAATTGTGGACTTCAGAAAAGCAGATTTGTACTCCCTTAAAGAACAGATGGGAAAGGAGTCTAGGAGAGCTGACTATTTTTTTTTTTAATTTTTTTTTTATTTTTTTTTTAAAGGCACAGGAACAACCCATCCCAACGTGCAGAAAGAATAGCAAATATGGCAGGTAATCAGCTTTGCTTAACAGAACAATGATTGGTGAGCTTAAATACAAAAAGAAGCTTACCAGAAGTGGAAGTCTGGACAGATGACATGGGAGGAGTATAAAACTATTGCTCAAGCATGCAGGAATGAAATCAGGAAGGCCAAAGCACAACTGGAGTTGCAGTTGAAGGGTTTCTAAAGGTTTGTTAGGAACAAGGAGGTCAGAGAAATTGACCTTACTGAATTGGTTTGGCAACCTAGTGAAGTACTCAGTGTGGTTTTTTTTTTGTTTTTTTTTTTATAAGAACATAAGAACATAAGAAAGGCCGTACTGGGTCAGACCA
>ML685797.1:6751014-6777937 GCA_007922175.1 Pelusios castaneus
TAGTGCTAGAATATCTTTTTTGAGATGAGGAGACCACATCTGTACATCCTCTGTCTTCACTGACAAGGTTAGCTCCCAGACTACTACACTGAGCAGTACAGTATGGGGAAGAGGTGAGCACACCTGAGTGGTAAGAGAATAGGTTCAGCACTGTTTAGAAAAGCTGGACGTGCACAAGTCTATGGGGCCAGATAGAATACATCTGAGAATGCTGAGGGAGTTGGCTGAAGTGATGGTACCTTTGAAAAGTTGTAGTGATTGGAGGAGGTCCTGGACAATTGGTAAAAGGCAAACATAGTGTCTATCTTCAAAAAACAGGACGAGGAGGATCCGGGGGACTACAGACAATTGAGCCTCACCTCAGTCCCTGGAAAAATCATGAAGCGAGTCCTCAAGAAATACAGTTTGAAGCACTTGGAGAAAAGGAATGTGTTCAGGAACATTCAGCATGGATTCACCAAGGGCATATCATGCCTGACTAACCGCACTACCTTCTGTGATGAAATGACTGGCTCTTTGGATGTTGGGAAAGTGGTGGATGTAATTAATATTCCTTGACTTCAGCAAAGCTTTTGATACGGTTTCCTGCAGTATTCTTGCCAGCAAGTTAAAGAAGTATGGGTTGTAATGAATGTACTATAAGGTGGATTGAAAGCTGGCTAGATCATCATGCTCAACAGGTAGTGAACAAGTAGTGGCTCAATGTCTAGTTGGCAGCCGGTAACAAGAGAAGTGTCCCAGGGATTGGTCCTGTGGTTGGTTTTGTTCAACATTTTCATGTATGACCTAGATGACGGTGTGGATTGCACCCTCAGCCAGTTTGGAGATGACAATAAGATAGGGGGAATAGTAGATATGCTGGAGTTTACAGATAGGAAACAGAATGACCTAGACAATTTGGAGGATTGAGCTAAAAGAAATCGGATGAGAAGTGCAGAGTCCTGCATTTAGGATTGAAGAATCCCATTCACTGTTACAGACTTGGGACCAGTTGGCTAAGCAGCAGTTCTGCAGAAAAGGACTTGTGGATTACAGTGGACAAGAAGCTGAATATGAGTCAGCTGTGTGTCCTTGGCTATGTCTACCCTTGCACTTTTAAGTCGACTTAGTGTGTCTACACTTAAAATTAAAGTTGACTTAAAGGGGAACTTACAAAGTTGACCTAGAGCATCCACACTGGATGTTCTAGGTAGATGCTGTCTGGATTTAGGGAAGCATTTATGATATTATTTTCAATGGATATCTCATAAATGCTATAATCCATAGGAGCTATGTCATGTTTGGAATCAATAGAAAGGTAGTAATTTGCTGGGAATGATTATATAGTTTATGTCTAGGAATTCTATTTCGATTAGAAGTTAGGAATTTGATGTTATATCCATACTTTAACTTGTGTCATTCTGGAGGAATGCCTTAGACGGGAGGGTGTGAACAACCATTGTCTCCTTAATGTTTAAGAATTTTCCAGGTAAAATGGTCCCGGGGAGTATCCTGATGAGCCATTAAGGACATAAAGAATACAACCATTGTGTCCTTAATGGCTCATCAGTTTACTCCCTGGGACCATATCACTTGGCAGATTCCTTAAATTGACTTAGGCTTGACCCAGGGCTACACTGGCTTAATTCGACTTTAAAAAGTCGAATTAAGCCTTAGGTCGAGTAGAAAGGTGGTTTAATAAAGTCAACTTAATTTTCATTGTCGACTTTATTTTGCTTAAGTCGACTTAAGCAAGCTGCTTAAGTCAACTTAAGCAAAGTGTAGTGTAGACGCAGGGGAAATTAAGCTTAAGTCGACTTAATTTACCAGTTAGACGCAGCCCTTGTTGCCAAGAAGGCTAATCACACATTGAGCTGCATTAGTAGGAGCATTGCTAGGAGACAGAGGGAAATTGATTATTTCCTTCTGTTAGGTACTAGTGCCCAATTTTAGACCCTCCACTACTGGGAGGACAAATTGGAGAGAGTCCAGCAAAAATGATAAGGTGTTGGAGCTCATGATTTATGAGGAAAGGCTGGAGAATTGAGCTTATTTAGTCTTCTGAGAAAAAGAGTGAGGAGGTATTTGCTACCAGCATTCAACTAGGTGAAGGGAGAGTGCCAAAGAGAATGCAGCTAGGTTGTTCTCTGTGATGGCAGATGACAGAACAAGGAGCAGTTGTCTCATGTTACAGTGGGGGCGGTCTATGTTGAATATTAGCTAAACTTTTTCACTAGAATGGTGGTCAAGCACTGGAATGGGTTAGTTAGGGAAGTATTGGAATCTTCATCCTTAGAGGTTTTGAAGGCCTGACTTGACAACATCCTCTTTGGGGTAATTTAGTTGGGTTTGGGCCTGCTTTGAATAGGTGGTTGGACTAGATGACCTTCTGAGGTTCCTTCCTAACCCTAATCTTCTATGATTTTATGAGTGCTACCTTTTGCTAAGGGAAAGTTAGAATATGTTCCAATGAAACAATTCTCTGCAGTTCATTTGATCTCTGAAGGAGTACAAGCTATGCTTTCCCCTTCTTTCCCCGGGCCCCCCCCCCCCCCCGAAACCCTTACTCTTAAACAATAGAGCCATTCTGGTTTGTATTCCTTCTATAGAACTTTCATCTGTTTCTTGAAAAGGTTCCTTTTTTCCCTCCTGTAGACTTGACAGAAGTAAATTGCACATTCCAGTGGTGATCTTTCTTATTACTTTCTGCTCACTCTCATGTTTTACGGTATCTTCCTAATGGAAGAGAGAGAGAGTGTGTGTGTGTGTGTGTGTGTGTGTGTGTGTGTGTGTGTGTGTAATTTTAAAACTGAATGATTAATATATTTTTCAGTGTTTGAATGTGTGTTCTGGACAAGAAAATGCTCTGATCACTTTTTCTAGCTCATAGTGAACCGTACTCAGACCTGTTGAATTAATTCAAACTGCTGTTTGCAGAAAGCTCACTTTGGCCCACACTACACGGCTGTGAAAATTTGGCGGCAGTTGACAGGAGTTAAGCAAGTTATGTAGAGTAGTTTGCTTAACTCCCATCAACTTCCTAACTCACCTTCAGGGCGGCTTCTTCATTGTGCTGTGCCACTTGAGAGAGTGGTTTTATTAAGTTAATTTCTAGATCCACTCAGCATGCCTTAACTGACTGCTGAGGTAATCTGAAAGATCAATCTTACAGCAGTGACTTTTCTGCCATCAGTGCATCTGTAGCCTCTCAAACTGAGATATAAGATTTGAACAAGATCAGTGTAGAAGCTTGTTTTATAAGCTTAGCCTCAACCTTTCTCTTTTTTTATGGGTAACCATATCAGCATTATGGAAACCTATATACTTTTAAAAGCTTGTTTGACACGGACACATCAAACAAGAAATTAGAGAATGAAAAGATCGTGAAAGAGTTAGTTCATCTCTCTGCCTCTGTCTCAATACCAGGCTGTTACATATAGTACCCATGTATTTATAAAGTCTAGCTTTAAATGAACTGCATTCTGAGGCTTCCATCAGTTATTTTGGGAGATTACTTTGCAATCTTAGATCTCACAATTGGGAAAATTGCCCTGATAATGTACCTATGCTTTTTCCATTCCTTTGTTTATTTTCATTATTTAGCCTTATCCCTTTGTACCACCCTAAAATTCTTCCTCTTCACTTGAATGTACATTTTTCACATATTGGTTAAAACTGTCTGACTGTTCCCACCCTCGTCTTGATTCAGCCAGGTGATTAGTATTCATTTTTTTCAAGGAAATTCCTTCAACTTCCTTGGTGATTTTGTTGCTTTTTTCTTTAATTTGTCTTTATTAAAAACGTTTTAATAACAGTACTACTACCTTGCATTTGGATCAAAGGATATTGAATTGCTTTTACAGACAACTATGAGTGAAGCCTTATAGCGCCCCTGTAAGATGAGAGTAGGTATTTCTCTCCCTCCTCTTCTTTCATGGTTATATTTTATTTTGGGTACAGAAGGGGTATCTGAAAAAGAGTGAGATCGTGATTTACTCATGGATTCAGCACATGTGGTAGAGCCTAGATCACAATGTAGTTTGTCTGGTTCCCAGTTCAATGCTTTAACCATACTGAGGTGAATGAGTTTTACACAGGTTCTTCTGAAGAAATAAAGGGGAGAGAGACAGTGATTTGTGGGATCATCAAATCCAAATGTGCTTTGTAATTGCGGTACAGCAAAGACAGTATGCTAAGTCAAAATAATTAGATGCTATGATGCCAGGAAAATAGTGCAGGGAAATGAGATTAAGGATCTAGTGGAGGGACTTAAAAACATTTATTTAAAAAAAAATAAGTCCACAAAAAGCAGCCCACCGTTGGCTAATTGGATTAAGGTATTAGGAATGAGTTGGAGAGGATACTGCAAAGCAGAAACATAAATGCAAGGAGAAAGAATATTTGAGGAATACCTTTTCCATCCTGTCCTACACCAAAATCCACATACCATGGAAAATCAAAAACTCATCCCCTTCTGAAGATTGACTTTATTTACAATGTCAAATTAGACAAGCTGTTTTGCTTGCTTGATTGCTCAGCACATTTCCTAGATCCTCTCTGTATCTTGACTGCCATTCCAATCTCCTTTATATCTGAAGGGGGATTGAGCCACCTGCATCAGCGAGTCAGCAGTACCCACTTAACTCTTGCTAATAGGATGGATATCTGAGGCAAACTGCCAAGCTGTTGTAGGGTGAAAGCCAGGAAGTGGTTGGCACAAAGAATTAGTGAAAATTGAAAAAAATAGTATTGAGGCAAGAAGGGGCCTCTCACAAGACTCAAGAAAAAAATACAGAATTTACGATTTACCATAAAGATATGTTTCTATAGTGGGTAAGAAGACTTAGAGGAATATTAAAGGATGGCTATCTTGTCTCAACTGAGTATACAAGATGAGGCTCCTAATGGGAGAGAGGGAAGGCAAGATAGCTCTGATAAATTTGAGATAAGTAGATTCCCTAGGATGTAATGGGCATACCTGTAAATTGTGTTTAAAAAAAAAAAAAAAAGATTCATCTTCAAGTTAATCCAGTTATTGGGAGTGCTTTGAACCATATATGCAGAGTAGGAATGCTCCCTGAAACCACAAATAATGCTGCTATATAATTATATGTTCTTTTAAAACTTCAGATGTCTGTTAGAATTCAGAAACTATGTACATGTCTCTTTTAAAGCACAGCTGTGAACTGTTAGCAACATTTTCGATATCCCATAGACTAAGTAATTCGTTTATGTCAAGTGGGGTTTGTCAAAGGGTGGTGCCTTGTGGATGATCTAAAGAAAATATTACACAAAATAACAAGCAAAATCTAGGACCAGTGTTAGCTGTCTCAGAAAAAAAAAAGTGATTTGTGTGCAGTTATGAAGTATTATGAAGTAGAGGACATACTCTTTTTTTTGATGTGCAACGTACAAATGATACACCTCAAACAAGTGCTTTTCAGTTTAGTGGCTTTCAAACTACAGATCGGGCCCCGGTACTGGTCGCAGACCCTCAGGCACTGGGTCGCGGTACCCCCTGCTGCAGTCAAAAGGCTGGAATGCACTGCTCAAAGATGTAACTGTTGAGTCGTGGGCATAAATGATATTTTTCAACTAGATCCCGAGGAAAAAAGTTTGAAAAGTGCCACAGGACTCTTTGTTTCTCTGTTCTAGTGGGTGACTAAGGCTAAGTGCACACGATAGACATTGTCCCGCAATAAAGTTGTTGTGGGACAAGCAAGCGTTAGAACTATAATGCTTTCCCCCGTCCACATAGCACTCCTTGTAACGAAAAGGAGCGTTCATACGCTCCTTTGAATTTTCGTTAAAAGGAGCAATGCATGGTGGGCACCTATCCCACCATGCACTGCCGCAGGCAGCATTTGGGCTGGCAGTGGGTCTGCTTCCACCCCCTCTTCCCCCACAGGGCTGTAGGGCTGCCTGGGGGATTCCCTGGGGCTGCCCTGCCCTGCTGGAGCCCCACTGGGTGGGGGGCTGTTCCCCCAGGAGTGGGGCTCAAGCCAGAGGCGGCAGCGGAGCCCCAGCCCTGGGGAAGTTCTGTGGCAGCCGGGCTTCCCCAAGGCCGGGGCTCCGAAGCCGCTGGCGGCTTGAGCCCCGCTCTTGCGGGGCTTACCCTGAGCCGGGGCTCCACTGTCGTGGAGAAAACCGGTGCTCTCAGCGGTTGGAGGCTTGCTGCCCTGGGGGACCCCCAGGGCAGCAGGGCTCCAGCTTCCGAGAGCCCTGGCCCCGGGCAGGTGGCTCCCAAGGGGAGCTCGGGAGCCTCAAGCAGGGGTGGCAGGCAGCTCAGCTCAAGCTGCTGGTGCTTGGGGATTCCCGCTTGGGAGCCTCAAGCATGGGCGGCTTGAACCAAGCTGCCTACCACCCAGGCTTGGGGGGTCCTGCTCAGGAACCCCTAGCCCCGACGGCAGCCAGCAGGGCTGAAGCCACCAGGGCTTGGGTGCTCCTGCTCGGGAGCCGCCAGCCTGGGTGGCCAGTCCTTGCGAGCCACTGGGGTTCCTGGTGGCTCCAACAGCAGCGGAGCTCCTGTGGCAGGAGCTCCACTACTTGTCATTTTCACTGCTCTGCTAGAGCAGTGAAATTGACACATATGACGACTCTAGTATCCCAGAGTGGCCTCGATTGGCACTCTGGGACATTTCCGGAGGGTGTCAAAAGCGCAAAGAGCGTACACGCTGGTTCTATCGCCGAACGGCTGTTCCGTGGTAAGCCTAACCACGCTCGTTTAGGTGGTTTACCTGTTGCGCGGCAAGAGGGCTGTTGCCGTGAAACAAGCAAGATTGTAGTGTGTACGCTCACAGCTTTATTGCATGATAAAGGTTCTTACCGTGCAATAAGTCTGTAGTGTGAACAAGCCCTAAGGCAGGGGTGTCTCTATTACCACTATGGTATGTAGAGCTTATCGGGAGGATTGACAATGGCCTAGTTTGACAAATGAGTGATCTTTGGCTCCTGGTGGTAGATATGCTGAGGGAATGATTGATGGGATGGGTTCTGAGTTAGTACATAGAATTTTTTCTTGAGCATCTGATTAATGAGTCTTGCCCACAGGCTCAGGGTTTAACTAATCACCATATTGGGGTCGGGAGGGAATTTTCCCCCAGGGCAGATTGGCAAAGGCTCTAGATTTTTTTCACCTTTCTCTGTAGCATGGGGCATGACTCAATTGCTGGTGGATTCTCTGTCCCTTGAAGTTTTAAAATCATGATTTGAGGACTTTAATAATTCGGTCATAGATTAGAGGTCTGTTACGGGAGTGGGTGGGTGAGATTCTGTGGCTTGCATTGTGCAGGAGGTGAGACTAAATGATAACATTAGTCGCTTCTGACCTTAGGGTCTATGGCTATGTCTATACTTACTAAAATTAGTTCAAATTAGTTAATTCAAACAAACTAATTCAAACTAATTTTAGTTAGTTCCAATTAACTTAATTCGAACTAGCAAAATTTAGTTCGAACTAAGCAAGTGCCATTCATGGCCACATTGGTTAATTCGAACTAATCTGTTCGAATTAACCCTTACTTCAAATAGCCTATTCGAATTTATTAGTTCAAATTAAGGAAGCCCTTAATTCGAACTAATGAAAGCCTAGTGTAGCCATGGCTTTAGTTAGTTCGAATTAAGCTTCCTTAATTCGAACTAACTTGTCAGTGTAGACATAGCCTATGAGACTGTCCTTGAGTAGACAATAGTAAAATGCAGGGGTTGATAAAAGCAAATTTAAAAATAAAATATTATAATTGGTGAACAACCCATAACAAGCGGCATTTCACAATTGCAATGAAGGCAATCCACTTATGTCTGGCTATCAAAGAAATGTTAATTAGGCTACCAACCCCCAACTCATTCACTTTGCATTGATAAGAATCAAAGAAGAGTTGCTATGTATATTTGTCTGTGTACCTGTGTCTTGTTGAAGTTTACCAGTGTAACCAAATTAGCTTTTTGATGCTAAATCCTTTTCATGTCCTAATTGTCTTTCATTATGTATGTGACTGTGTATAGTTAATCTGAAGATCAAAGATGTGAGACACTGCTGGAAATTAATAGTATTACTTATATTGTCTTCAGCATTTCTATTCCTGTTATAATGAAGGGCCAGCCAATTGCCTTATGTAAATGAGTGTAACTAGTTTACCTGTATATGGGTAGGAAATAGAAGATTAACTTCAAAATAAAGTAACAAAATATTCTTCCTCGGAGGAAAGCTGTGCTGTAACAATTTCTGTGAGGAGCTTGTCAGTGGGCAAGAGAGCTATACATACTGAACTATGGGCATGATCCTGCTATCTCTAGTCTGCTGAACTTTTAATAAGGAAAGTTTAAGACAACGGACTGAGAACTTCCAAATATTTACTTGGAATATCCTGGAAAATGCAAGAAGAGACTCTACATCTAAGTTGCATTTAGATTCTAACCTTTTGGAATGATCCCAAAAGACTTTTGCAAGTGAGCAGATATATTATCTCTACTGTGATCCTGATCTATGAACAGTGAAAACAATTTGTATATATATAATCCCTTAATCATTTAATAACTCTTTTATTTTTTTTTATTAATTGATCTTTGATTAATTTACTAAAGATTGGCTGGCAGCATGATATGGGTAGGATCTGAGACATATATTGACCTAAATAAATGTCTGATCTTTTGGGGTTAGTAGAACCTCAAATATGGTAAATTGGGTTTTCAGTAACCTGTTGCTGTATTAGACCTGTTTGTCTGGATGGGAGACAGGAACTGGAATGCAAACACAGTCCTCTTTAGACTTCTTAACCAGAGTGGTGATACAGAAGTTCTTCATTACCGGTTTGGTTAATTTAATTATGGAATAAACCACCCTTTTTGGAGAATCATCTGCCCTATTTTTTTCAGGCTGCCTTGACTGTGGCATTCCCTGGGTATGTCTACAGTACTGAAATGTGTCGACGTATGTTATGTCAATTTTCAGCCACTGTGTGTCGACATTCATGCTGCTATCCTTGGTCAGTGGAGTCTGTCCTCATCAGGACCACTTCTACTGACTTGAGGGGCAATGTTGGGGGAGTTCTTTCAGCTCCCTGCATGCCTGGGTGCCTCCTTCCTCCACTCTGGAGGCAAACCAGGTGCAGGGACTTCCCAGGGATGCCAGCTGCAGCCCCCGGCAGCTTGCCCTATCACAGCTGTCAGTCAGGAGATGGCAGACAGCCACTCAAGCCCTGGCTACCAGCAGGGCTGCAGCCACCTGCACCCAGACTGCCAGCAGCTTGCCAGTGAGTCTGCAGCCGCTGGCTGCATGCCTGGGTGCAGGCAGCCGCAGCCCTGCCGCTGCCCCAGGATGCTGGCAAGCCCCAGGCGACTGTAGTCCCACTGATACCTACGACACCAACAAGCCCAGGGCGGTTTGCTGCCCAGTTGTGAGCCTGCCTGGGGCTTGACGGCGTCTGGGTGGGGGGGGAGGGCACACGCATTTGAAGATGCTTTCAAAGTGTCTGACGAAATGGGATTTTCTCCCATGAAAGCTCATGCGATAAATAAATCTGTTAGTCTTTAAAAGCGCCACAGGACTCTGTTTGGATGCTTCGCTCACAATGTGAGATCATTAGGAGGCTCTTACTTCAAGGAACTGGCAGCTTTATGGAGACTTTCAATTTTTTTCTCCCATTCCCACCTCCCTCCTCCTCCAAATCAATAGAATGCTATGTTGGGTTTGATAGAGGGAAACTTCTGTTGAGCTTTCCCACTGTTACTGAATTCTCATAGTTACGGTGTATTAAGTTTTTATTTATTTTGTATCTTTATTCTGCTGTACTCCTGTAGAAGTCTTATTATCTTGCAAAACGTTTTCAGCCTTTTCTTGGCTACTTTATTTGCAGTGTCTTCTGTTGCAGTGGTTACACTGAGGTGAGCTATTTAAAAATGTAGTTTTTTATACAATACCATACTGGGTTTACCTAACAAAAAATCTTTGCATATTGAAAACTATCTTATATAATTCAAGTACTGGTTGCAAGTAAATTTACATCACGGTAAATACGATTCAGTGTTGGGATGATGAGAATATCACAGCGCTTCCCAATAGTGCAGCTACTGTCAAAATAGATTAGTGTCAGGTGCATGTGGATTGCAGAGAAAAGGTCACTTCTAGTGTCCTTAAACATTGATGTGTTAAGTAGATACTTTGGATGATCACACACCCTTTTTTTATACAATATTACTGTGTTTAACAAAGGGCTCAACAAAACCTGGGTGCCAGATTGCCATAGAACTCGGGAATTATAATGTGGTGCCTCGCTGCGTCGTGGCACGTAGGGGGTGGAACATCCCCTGGTGACCAAAAAAGATCCACCACCGCTGCGTTGGTTGGCGTGCAGCTTTTTTTCAGCGGGGCGCTTCTTTGCCTGCAGCTTTTTTTCTTTGCTAACAACTTCTTTTCTTTTTGTGGCTTTTTGGTAGCCAGGGGGGCTGCTTCCCCGTAGCGCTGCTGAAATGGCGGCTGTTTTTGGGCGGTAGGTGGCCCTGTAAAGCAGTGCTTTTCCGTAACATGGCGCACTTCAAGGAGACAAACAATTCCATGGCACACCCACTTTTTGCAGCTGAATTGATTGCTCATAAATATCACATTTACTCACATTTATTATGGTTATGGTCTTACTAGAGAGGTTTGCAACACAGCGCGTACAACAAGCTAAAGAAGGATCAAATGCATTAATGTTTCAAACCCACCAGAAAAAATATGTCATCTCAATTTTGGCCACCTGCGTTTAGAATGTCCACCTTTTATAATCGAAATACCGATACCTCACTTTTAATTCAATGATTAATTTTGCTGAGTTTTCTGAGTTGTAATTTTGGTTGGTTAGAATATTGTTTAAGGTGAAACGATGTTTGTTTTACATTCATTTTCTTCATTAACTTTGCACAAGATTTCACGGCACCCTTGGACAGTTGACATGGCACGCCAGTGTACCGCGGCACACCAGTTGAAAACCACTGCTCTGAAGTGCCGCACACTTAGGCGCCTAAGTTTTTGGGACAGCGCCTAGGGATCCAGCACCTTTGTCGAGGCCTGGTTTAATTATCAAGTTGAAAACAATTATAGTTGCTCAATTTCACTTTCTTCTTGTCACCTGCACAGTACAAGGTTCATGAGACCGGAGAAATATCTTGACTTTCAGATCTCTTTCTTTTACAAAATCGTATTGTAATGTGCAGTTGTGTTCTGCATTATAAGTGATAAGGACAATGCTGGTGTTGCTGAAGAGGAGACGATATGGTCTAGTGGACTGGACCAAGGGTCAGACATCTGGAGACCAGCACTCCATTTCTGGCTCTACCACTGATCTGCTGTGTGACCTTGTGCAAGTTAGGTCCCCTCTGTGCCTCTTCCCCCATTCCCAGAGCCGAATTAATGCCCCCATTGCACTGGGGCTGTTAGATTCTGAGGGGGCAGTGGGGTCTCTGGTGCTGGGGGCCATACTTACATTGGCACCCCATGGGGGAATCTGTGGGCCCGTGTCCCACTTTTCCTGCTTTTGGGGACTTTGGGAGCTACCTGATGGGAGCATGGTGCCATTGTGGTCTCTGGTCCCCATGTCTGCCTCTTCGTGCCCAGGACAGGGGCAAGGGAGCTGGAGGATGCCCGAGCAGCTGCTTCGCAGCCTGGTACCTGGGGGCCTGTCTACCTCCAACCTTGGTATGGCAGGGCATCCCACTTGCCAGCCTGGGTCAGGGTGGCGCTAGGTACTGGGGTGGGGTCTACTGCTGGGCACATGGGCTGGCCAGGGCAGGGGTGCTCTGGAAGCACTTGGATTGACCTGGCGCAGATTGGTCTGCCAGGGGGCTGGGGCAGTGTGAGCTGGGCAGTGTTCCCTCTAAGCTTATGATGGAGCTGAGCAAGTTATGGTGCTCACTGAGTGGCAATTTGTGAGGCATGGCGCCATATGGGCAATGGTTTTTTGGCGCTGGAAGCATCAGCATGCCCAAGTACCTTAATTCAAAAGAAATGCATAGATGTTGTCTTTTCATTCAAACTTGAATAAGAACGTTAAACTGAAATACTGTAGTTTTATTAATTTACTAAACAAACGTGAGACGATGACACTTGCTGCCTATCTAGCCTCTACCGACTGGGGAGAAGAGATGCGAGGTCGCGCAACCTCTCTACAGTCAGCTATAATAGCAACTTGTTAGGAGGAGGGCTCTGATGCTATAACAGCAGTTATCTGACCTTTGATCTTGTAATGTAAATGAACGACCACTCTCAGGGCTGTGAATTAACCATTAGAGAGTCTTTAGTAGCTTTTTATTAATGAAAATTATTCCCCTTCTGGCTTCTGATAAAGTTATGATGTTGGTTTTTAGAATTAGTATGCACTTCCCTCCTGCCCCAAGCCTTTTAATTTAGTGGGAGGATTTTTGTTTTGTTTTTATATTATTGTCATTACTATAACTTTGAGAAAAGTTGGATGGTGTTTGGAATATGATGATGAAATTGTTAAACTGTACTACTTTGCCACCTTGTATTTTCCATATAACTATAAACATGCACACACACAATTATTTTTTGATAAATCAATTCACAAGTTACATATATCAAAACAACTACAAGAAAATAATTTTGGAAAAAAGCAATTAGTGTCTGAAGATATTTCTTAATAACCCTTGAAAATATTTTCTGGAATATTCACACTTTTAGAGATGACAAATATAAATATTTGTATCAAACTGAGCAATCACTTAAGCTTTTACAGCCCTGCAGCTCATCTTCTAACTGAGCTCATAACTCTTGATCTTCAGAAATGGATATCAGTTTGCTGTCAGAATGAAGTTACATTCATAACTTAACAGCATCATCACCAGAAGATCTTTCATTTAGAAGCAAATGAGGCTTTGTCCCAAGTTTTCTGGAAGAGGTTCTATAGGGGCAGCAGGGTGGGGAGAAGAGACGCTGGGATCATCGGGCTGGGGAGAAGGGAGAAGAGACGCATCGCAGGGATCATGGGCTGGAGAGAAGGGAGGAGAGATGCAGGGATCATCAGGCTGGGGAGAAGGGAGAAGACACGCAGCTTAGAGGGAACATAGGCTGGCAGTACTCTGGCCAGAGGTGCTGCCACTGCTATAGGGCCAAAGTCATCCTCCCCGCATCCCCCTGCTTAGCCTGGGGCCCTGAGCTGCAGCCCAAAAAGCTCCTGCCTTAATCAGACCCTGCCCACCCCCATCATCCTTTTTTTTTCCTTCCCTATTTAGATTGTAAGTTCTTAGGGGCAGGTCTCTCTGCCCTCCTCTCCCCTCCAGTGCCTAGCATATGTGGCCCTTATCTCATTTGAGGCTTCATGGTACTACAGTAAGATAAATAAGTGAAGAAAATCCTTTAGTTGCAATAGAAGAGCTATAAAAAATATGCAATGCAAATTATTATGTGTAGTCATTATTTCTAATACAAACCTATCAACTAAGTGTAGTAAGGAAATATAGTGAACTCGGTGAGCCTAGCACAGGCACCTGGAAGAAAAGTGCTGTATAAATAATTCTGTTCCCCTGAGTGTGGCCCCTTCCTATTTTACTGCAGCAATTCTCTAATGTTTTCATTCTCACTTTGTTTGAAAGATTCTCCTGTAAATCCATCGCTACCTTCTCTTGTAGATCCTTCCGCTATCTTGCTGATTTGTCAAAACCAAAACTATTTGGGAAAGGGTCCACTGCCCTCCAGGGAGGATTGGAGCTAGGTTGTTCTCAGAGGTGGCAGATGACAGAACAAGAAGCTGTGGTCTCAAGTTGCAGTTGAGGAGGTCTAGGTTGGATATTAGAAAAAAGCTTTTTCACTAGGAGGATGATGAACCACTGGAATCAGTTACATAGGGAGATGGTGGAATCTCCATCCCTAGAGTTTTTTAAGGTTCTGCTTGACAAAGTCCTGTCTGGAATGATTTAGTTGTGGTTGGTTCTGTTTTGAGCAGGGGATTGGATTAGATGACCTCCTGAGGTCCCTTCCAACCCTAATCTTCTATGATTGTTCTGTGATTCTGTGTTGGTATTGCATGAAGTTTTGAACATGGGTGGCCATGTAACTTCCTCTAATTCTCATCTGACTTAGCACAGGAAAATGTGATGCAAATCCATTCATTGGCTTTCATATGTAATAGTTTATCAATTTCTAAGTCTCAGTCTATATGATGGTGAAATTAATTTTTTTTTCCTTCAGCAGAAGGAATCAGGAGTCATTCATCCTGCTGTTGGTCTTCCTTGAGTTATCTACACTTCTGGAGGGGAGGATAAATTGGGCTGCCAGTGGCTTCCCCTGAAGACCCTTGTATTTGTTCTGAGCTGCAACATGAAACCTAGCACATGGTTCATAAATGGGAAATGAACTGTGCTTTTAAACCTCACTTCTAACAAATGGCTCAAAAGTGTGAATTAGTAATTACTTGTAATAATGTTTTGTAGTAGACTTCTGCATTTAAAGTTTGTTATGATTTGATTAATTCAGTTTATATGTGAACTTTGAAGACTTCACACTGAAGATTTTCTGAATGCAAATAAGGAGTGATGTATAATGAAACTATTGTGTAATTTCAGCTGAAATCCAGAAGTATATTCAGTGCTTTGTTTGGGGAGGAAAGAAGAGAGGTACACATTTTTATTCTTGCTTTGCCTAATCACTAACATTTGAAGAAAGAAAATTGACTGAAATTGTGAAATTATGGTTTATTTATCCTGGTAGTACCAACCACTCTTTTTTTAAATTTGCTGAGCCAGGCAATTCCAGAAGGAATGGAAGTAAATGAAACCTTATTTGAGTGATTAATAGAATGAAAGAAGTCATCTTGTGTATAAACTACAGCTACTGAATCCTCAATAAACTATGGAAATTATTTCACAACAATGGAAAGTTAAATTTGTAACAGATTTTTCTTCCCTTTTGGCAAGTGCTTGAATGAAGCCACCCAAATGGCAGGCGCAAATAGATCATGATCTAACTTCTTAAAATAAACCCAAAGCAAAACAGGAACATGATTAGGACAAAATAGAATTCTCACTAAAAGGCAGACAATGCATTTATGTACATATCTTTACAAGAAGCTTTCCCCTTGATATTTTATCACTTAAGAAAATATTTTATTCCCCTTTATATTTTATCATTTAAGAAAATACTTTCATGTGTAATAGACTAAAACGCAGACCCTATAAGTTGTTGAAAGCCCATCACCAATGTGATGCATGCCTTTTTTTAATAGACAAGACCCCCCATAAGGGCCCCCACTGTGGATAAAATGCCTGTGTGGCTCCTCCCGTAGCTTAAACAGTAATATCTGTGCCTGTGTGGGAGGAAAAATTACCATCCTAGGGCCCAACTTCTTCATGCAAAAGACTTCTGTGAGAAAAGATCCATTGCATAGACATGTGCAGATAGTTTGATCTGTCCCAGAGTCTAACTTGTCCCTTTTCAAGAGCTTCTCATTGTTCTGAATGCACATACCTACAGTATACATCTGTAACTCCCTTCTGTTGGCAGATACTCAGTGCCTCTTTACTTGGTTACCCTTCTTGAGACTTCAGATATCCACTTCCCTAAGTGAGTGCAGTCAAGATCTCCAGAACTGATTCTTTCATTTAAAAAAAAAAACCCTATTAGGCCTATAGTGCTCAGCTACTGACTTGCATGCCTAAGGGAACAAGTTTTGCAATATCGGACAAAAACCCCAGGCACATAAAAATATGTTGGTTTGTTTGTTCTGTTTCTTTTCCAGATAGGTGAGAGCTGGAGGCAGGGCTGGATTAAGGGGCCCCGAGGTCCTCAGCTGCCCAATTTCATGGGCCCCCCTCCTTGGCCCGAGCCCTGTTCACCATGGTGGCAGCAGCGGCCAGCCTGGGGGCAGGTGGTGTTTGGGCACGCCGTTCCTGAGGCTGCCCAGCAGGCCACTGTGTGGCATTGGGGGGAGGGGCTCTGGGGCCAGAGGCCATGGTCTGCGGTGCTCCTACCTCACTCCCAGGGTGGCTGATCTGCCCCAGCAGGTTTGGGACCTGCTAGGGCAGACCAGGCAGGGCGGGACATAGCAGGGGTGGGTTGGCATGTAGCAGCAGTGCTCCAGGGGTGGGGTCAGAGCCAGCTGGTGCACGGGAAGACCTGCCAGGCTAGCCTGAGCCATGGAGGCCCAGCTAATATTGTGCTGGCTGAGCAGGGCCAGATTTTGGCAGGGTGGCAGGGCCCCTCTTTAGGCTGGGCTGGGAGGTGCAGTCCCAAAAAATCCTGCCTTAATCTGTCCCTGGTTGGAGGACTGGCTGTGGGATAGATCAGTTCTGTTAGCCATGCTAAAGAAATTAAGGCTGTCTTGATAACATCTTATAGTGTTTTGTGCTAGTTTCTCACATTAGCAGTATAATGGCTATGGTATTCTACAGTGATTATAAATACTACATGGAAAGCTAGGCGGAAGGTGTAGTGCAAATGTTAATTTTCAGGAACTATTTCCCATGATCACAGTTTTCGGCAGGTGATGATGCAGATTAAAGTGAATGATGCTCCTTATTACAAAAAAACATGAAATATTTTGAGTCCTGTGGCACTTTTAAAGGCTAACAAATGTATTTATCACATGAGCTTTCATGGGAGAAAAATCCTATTTCATCAGATGCTTGAAGATAGGGAATTGACAGAGTGGGAGGAAAACAAATACAGAGAAGTGTAAGTCATAGGATCAGGTCAGACTATTAAAGCAAATCAAAGCAATTGTTTAGATTCAAACAGTGGGGAACAGCATATTGAGGAAGGAGAGGTCAAATCATCTGTTGTAATGAGAAAAAAATCCATGGTCTCTATTTAATCCTAAAGCAGCAGTGTCAAATCTGCATGTGAATTCCAATTCTGCAGTTTTTCTTTGAAACTTTGATTTGTTATTCATTTGTTTGATCACAGCTATTAACAACTTGTCAATGGAGTGAGCAGGGAGATTGAAATGTTCCCCTATAGGTTTTTGAATGTTGTGATTTCTGATCTCAGATTTGTGTCCATTTATTCTTTTGTGCAGAGACTGTCCTGTTTGTCCAATGTATAAAGTGGGAGAGAGGGAGCATTCTTGGCACCTGGTGGCATTACTCACATTGGTGGAAAAGCAGATGAAGAAGCCCTTGATGGAGTAACTGGTTTGATTAAGTCCTATGATAGTGTCTTTTATGCAGATATGTGGGCAAAGTTGGCAATGTGGTTTGTTGCAGGGATATGTTCCGGCTTTCATGTTTCTGTTGTATGATCTGTAGTTGCTGGTGAGTATCTATTTAAGGTTAGGGGGCTGTCTGAAAGTGAGGAGAGGTCTCTCTCCTAAGACTTGAGAGAGTGAGGGGATCATCTTGTAGAATAGGCTGTAGATCCTTGATGATGGGCTTTAGAGGTCTGACTTGCGGATATGTTGTTTTCTTTCTTGGGCTTCTCCTGTGGTAGCTGATTTCTGGGTACCCGTCTTTCTCTGTCATTCTGTTTCTTTGTTTCTTTGGGTGGCTAGTTTGGTATCTTTCAGGCACTACTAGCTTTAGAAGTCCTGTTGCTTTGCACCTTAATGTAGCAGTGAATCTGAGAATCTGTGTATGGAGGAAAAACACCTTAGTTTATTAAGTTCTGCATTGTTAACATTGAAAAACACACTTTGGAAATACTTTATTTCACATCAAATATTAGCAGAACTTTGATTTTTAAACATTGCTGTAAACGACATGGGGACAAGCAGGGTTGACTGATCCCTTTGAAACTTTGACATTTTCTAATGAAATTCCAGTTGTCGAAGCTTGGAGCTGCTTCAGGATTAGCAAGCTTATGCTAAATAAATGGTGAGAGGTGATACCATATCAAACCTGTCACGAGCAGTCTGGTCCTCTACTCACTCAGATATCCTAGGGCATATCAATGTGCCCAAGGGGAGTCCATTGAAGACAGACTGCACAGAACTGGTTGCTGGTTTTGGGTCTAAATGATTAAAAACAACTGTGACTGAATTTTTGTCATAGTGTGTGGGCATTTGTGACTGGAAGATCATTTTTATTATTTGTGAAGGCTGAATCCAGGATGTGTCAATTCAAAGGCCTGATTTTTTTTGAGAGGTTAATCTTATCCTAGAATCAAGCCTTAAAATATGGCAGAAATAATATTCATACTTTCATTAATAGTAATTGAGAGGGAGACATTTTAAGATTGTATTTGAAATTGTATTTATGCCACCATTATCTTGGTTAAAGTAATCTGGGTGTGATGTGTGTACTGTATGTAATATTTGTGAAGCTGGAAAAGGCATTAATATGTGCTTAGCTGTCTTCTACTAAATACATATAAGATGATGGACTGCCCCCTAAACCTTTACTCAGGTGTGAGGATTCATGAATAGGTCCTAAAGCCATAACCCTATTAACATTTGCTTACATACCCTGATGTTAAAGGGGTTATTCACAGGAATAATAATAAGCACAAGAAAAAACCTTTGCAGGATAGGGAGCCAAATTTGAAGCATTTTGATATTTATATGTAAATATGGCTTGTAAAAACAATTTAGAACAGTGACCATATAGTTCAAAAACCTGAGCTCAGCTTGAGTCTTTTTAATTTTATTAGCACAAAGTTGCTTGTGGAATTTAGCCTCTGTTTTTTTTCATTTTAGTGCTGTAACATTTTCCTGTGGACTTAGGCAGGGGGCCTCTTCCATCTTTTGATGAATGGGTTCTTTTCAATTATATGTTGGAAACTTAGGGCATTATTCTCTACTCTCTGCATGGCTCTTCAATTGCACAATGCCTGTTAGTGTTAATGAGAATTGAAACCAATGTTTTCTTTCTAGTTCTTTAAAAGTCAGTTATAACAGTACGCTAGCAGAAAAGAGCTATGCTCATTAAATAAGTTAGAGCTGGTAGGCTTCAGCTTATTTATCCATTTCATAGTTCTCTGCCACAGAAAAAACTACAGTAAATTGCTTATCTCTCCAGCCACAGACACACCTTCCCCTTTAAACTCTGGATCTGCTCTAGCTTTTCAACCCATTCTCCTGGGGTCCCCCCCCTTGATTATTTTTCTCCCCAGCTCCTTCAGCTAATGTGTTCAGATACCTCTCTGACTATGTATGATACCTCCCTGAGCCTTGTTTTCTCTGGGGATCTCTTTTCACAAGTCTGAAGACTATTTTAAGCCGAAGTACAATATGTAATATTTTTAAAATTGGCTTTTGATGTGATTTATCCCTAACTTCCCTGTCAGAAGTGTTACAAGTTAGAAAGTAGTTTTTCTTCATTAGTAGAGGTGGGAGGAAGAATCTGACTTCTGCTTTGTCGGGTTTGTCTAGGATTGTTGGAGCATAGAATCATAGCAGTGTAGGCTGGAACGGACCTTGAGGAGTCATCAAGTCCAGCCTGTGTGCTGAGACAGGACCAGGTATATTCTAGACCATCTTTGACAGATGTTTGCCCGACCTGTTCTTTAAAACTTCCAGCGATGGGGATTCCACAACCCTGGTGAAAGCCTATTCCAGAGCTTAAATACCCTTATTGTTAGCAAGCTTTTCTGAAGCTTTTGGTTGTATCTTCCTGCTGATTAAGCCCATTACTTCTTGTTCTACCTTCAGTGGACAAGGAGGACAACTGATCACAGTCCTCTTTAGAACAGCCTCTAACATATATGAGATCTGTTAACAGGTCCCTATCAGTTGTGTTTTGCCAAGACTGAACATGCCCAGTCTTTTTAACCTTTCCCTATAGGTCAGCTTTTCTAAACATTTTAGGATTTTAGTTGCTCTCCTCTGGACTCACTCCAACTTGTCCACATTGTTGCTAAAGTTTGACTCCCAGAACTGGACAGAGTACTCCAGCTGAGGTTTTAACAGTGTTGAGAAGAGCAAGACAGTTACCTCTTGTGTCTTACATATGACACTTCTGGTAACACACCCAAGAATGATGATAGCTCATTCTTCAACAGTATCAGGTTGTTGACTCGTATTCAATTTCTGATCCACTATAACCCCCAGTTCCTCTTCAGCAGTACTACTGCCTAACCAGTTATTTTCCATTTTGTCATTGCATATTTGATTTTTCCTTTGCACTTGTGCTTATTGAATGTCGTTTTGTTGAATTGAGACAAATTCTCCAATTTGTCAAGATTATTTTGAATTCTAAACTTGTCCTCCTAAGTGGTACAACCTCTCCCAGCTTGGAATCATTATCCAAGTTATTTATTGAAAATATTGAGTACTGGATTGATGACCGACCCCTCGAGGACCTCACTAGACGTGCCCTTTTGTGACAGCAAACATTGAGAACTACTTTTTGAGTACAGTCTTTCAACCAGTTATACACCTACCTTATGGTAATTTTATCTAGACCTCATTTCCCTGGTTTGCTTATGAGACTGTCAGGAAGGACTGGTTTGAAAGCATTATTAAAATAAAGATACATTTTGATTATTGCTTCCCCACTGTCCACTAGGCCAGTAGATCTTGAAAGAAGGAATTTAGGTTGGTTTGGCATAAGTTGTTCTTGACAAATCCATGCTGGCTATTCCTTTAGAACCATGCTATCTTCTAGGTACTTTCAAACTGATTTGTTTAATATTTTGTTCCACTATCTTTCCAGGTATCGGATTTATGCTGACTGATCTATAACTCCCTGGCTATGTCTACAATTGTAAATTTAAGTCGACTTAGCATATCCACATTTAAATTTAAAGTCGACTTAGGGGGGAACTTACAAAGTCGACCTAGGGTATCCACAATGGATGCCTAGGTCGACTTCTAGGGGCTAGTGGGACCTTGGGCAGGTCCATGGTGGCAGGGGGGGCACCCCTTGCCCAGTGCCAGGGGGCTCAGCCTTTGCCCCATTGTACCTGGGTACAATGGGGCAAAGGGGAACAGGGACCCTGGCAGGGCATAGGGGCAGGGTGGGCAGGGCTCTGGGGGGGGCATGCCAGGCTCTCCCTGTGCCACCCCCCTGGCAGGGAGGGCAGTGGGGGAATCCTGGAGAGCCCTAAATCGACTTTAAGTCAATTTAGGGCTGCTCCAGGTCTACAATGGCTTAAGTCAACTTTAGGAAGTCGACTTAAGCCTAAAGTCGAATTAAAAGGAGGTTTAATAAAGTCGACTTAATTTTCATTAAGTCGAAATTATTTTCCTTGAGTCGACTTAAGCAGCTTGCTTAAGTCGACTTAAGGAAAGTGTAGTGTAGACGCGGATTAAATTAAGTCGACTTAAGCAAGTTTAAATTGACTTAATTTCTAAGTGTAGACGCACTCTGAGTCCTCTTTGATCCCCTTCCTAAAGATTGATACTTTTTTGCTCTTCTCTAGGCGTTTGGGACCTCACCCATCCTCTGTGAGTTCTGAAAGATAATTACTAATGGTTCCAAGATTGCTTACGCTGGTTCTTTAAGTACCTTAGGAAAAATTTTATCAGGCCCTGATGACTTGATACATTTAACTTATCTAAATATTCTTTAACCTGTTCTTTTCCTATTTTGGTTTGCCTTCCTTCCTTCATGTTAATATTAATTGTGTTGAGTTTAGTCACCAATTAACCACCAACTTTTGCTTCGGTCTTCTCTTAAACACCTCAACTTTCTGGGTAACATCCATTATTAGCGCTGTTTCCTCACCAGGTAGAGGATGTACACTTTCCTTCATCTTTTTCTTGTTCCTAATGTATTTCAAGAACCTCTTCTTATTGCCTTTTATGTCCCTTGCCAGCATAACTCATTTTATATCCTTCCGATTTTGTCCCTGGGTGCTTGCATGATGTTCTTTTGTATTCTTCAGCAATTTGTCTCTATTTCCCCTTTCTGTTGGATTCATTTTTGATTTTCGGTCATTAAAGAGCTCTTGATGAGCCATACTGGCCTCCCTATTGGATTATCCCTATTTTTCCTTTGCTTTGGGAGAATTTGTAGTCAGGCCTTTATTGCTGTCTCCTTGAGAAATGCCGGTTCTCCTAAACTCTCTTTTCTCTTTAATTTTCTTTCTGTAGTACCTTACGTACTGGTTCTCTGAGTTAGTCTGGTTTTCTAAAGTCCCTTGCCCTTATTCTGCTGCCCTCTCCTTCCTTGCTATAGAATCATGAAATCTTTCATTTCATGATCACTTTCACCCAGGTCACCTTCCAACTTTAGTTTTGTTACTAATTCCTCCCTGTTGGTCAGAATCAAGTCTAAAATGTCTGTCCTCCTGGTTAATACTTCCATTTTCTGAAACAGAATTATCCTCAATACAGTCCGAGAATTTACTGGAAATATTGTGTTTTGCTGTATTGCTTTTGCAACAGATGTCTGGTTAGTAAAGTCCGCATTACTACCAGGTCTTGTGTTTTGGGGATTTTTACTGTTTGTTCTAGAAAGGCATCCTCCCCCTCCTCCTTCTGATTTGGTGGTCTATAGTAGATACTTACCAGGACATTACCACTATTTTTTTATCCCTTTTATTTTTGCCCAGAGATTTTCAGCTGATCTGCCTCTCACTTTTTTCTGGACTGCAGAACAAATGCAAATAATCTTCATGTATAATGTAGCTCCTCACCCCTTTTTATCCTTGCACTAGCTATATTCCTCTGTACCAATAGTCCAGTCACGAGACATCCCACCAAGTCTCTGTGACACCAGTGAGTTAGAGGGGTGGGGTAGGGCAGGAGAATTGGGGGAAGGGTGTGGAGGAAGAGGTAGTGGGGAAGGAGAGGGATGGTGTAGGGCAGAAGGAGAGGAATAGGGGAATGAGAAGGGATTAGGGTAGTGGGGGGGGGGAGTGAGAGCCCAGCATGCAGTGTCCCCTAGCCAGCAGCAGTAGCTGGGTCTCCCTCCCATAAACCCCACCCCCTAGCACAGGCAGTCCAGATATCATTCCAGGCAGGGGAAGAGAGCCAGTGAGCTGGGGAGAACTCAAAAGAAGACCCCACACATGGAAGGAGAAGAGTGCTTTGCTACCTGTCTTCAATGGCGTGAACAACAGCCTGAAGCCACACCTTGAACCTAATGATGTTTCACGAGCTATGCACCTTAGCAGCGGAAAAAGCATCTTAGCAGCCGCAAGCAGAGTACCATTAAAGATTGTCTTCAAGTAGTTTATCCTATAGTTCTCAAGGGAAGTTAAGGGGTTTTTTTTAGTTGTCATTATAAAGATTAGTGACAATATGTTTTGCTGCAGCATTGTTTTTAGTGCTGCTTGAATGGACATTTAAATCAGTGGGCTTTTGTGCTAGCATTTTTTTTCATGGATAATGGACACTAAAAAAGAAACGAGAAATTACTTCAAATTGAAAAATAGTGCTGTGTTAAATGCAAACTACTAAAAAGAAAAGGGAAAGAATTAAAAATGTTTTTTTGACAAAGTAAGGAAGCTTTCTTTGCTTTTTTCATTTGTTGGTTAAAAGCATCATTTTTCTTGTGTATAATAGAGTTTGTCTGTGTATTAAATCAGTCTTTAGTTGTAAACTTTTGAAAGAGCAACCGTAATGTTTTGTTCAGATTTCAAACACCTCAGGAAAGCAGGTTGTTCATAACTCTGAAATGTTTGTGTGAGGTTTTACTGTAAACGGGCCATTCTAATAGGTCTCTTCACGGGTCCCTTACAATATGTGCTAACTACTTAAACTATTTGACCTGAATTTATCTCTGACACTCTGCATCTGAGTATCTTTCCCAGACCTGGGGAAGAGCTCTGTGTAACTTGGAAGCTTCTCTTTCTCTGCAACAGAAGTTGGTGCAATAAAAGACACTACAGCTCTCACCTTGTCTCTCTAATATCCTGGGACTGCCATGGCTCTAACAACACTGCATACATCCTATGAAATACAGTAGTCAATGATAACTCGCTAAATATTTTTTTTTGGACAGTTTTCACGAAAACATGTTCATACTTTCACTTAGACAGTGCTGCTTCATAAGAAACAATACATTTACGTCAACAATATATAAGGTATGTCCCATCTCTGTACCTCTACAAATAGGAGTTTCCCTATATTTCTAAAACACTTCAAGAAGAGTATCTTTTAGACTCTAGTATTATGAAGCCACCTAAAGAAATACCCTTTTTTCAGGGGCCTTCCATATGAAGACTTTTGTTTTGAAGTCCTTGATAAATCCACAACTGGATGGTTTGCAGGATTGAGTCTGTATGGCAAGTTTGCAAGAACTAAACTAGAGCAGTTACCATTGCTTTGGAAAGCTTTGGTCTTTTTTTTTTTTTTTAGGTTTCAGTGTATTTAAAACACGTGGCATTTAATGCAAATTTTAATTGGCTAATTTGCATATTTGTGTGTGTTTTGCATGTAACTGTGAAATCCAGCTTTTAAAAAAGAGTTGTTGTGTAGATTTTGAATTCTAATAGCATTGGTGATTGAATTGTTTTGTTTACCTATGGGGGCGGCAGCAAGCCAAGTCTCCGATACATGCTGCCCTGCCATCGTAACTCAACACTAATGCTGGGAGGCAGGAAAGGAGTTAACATGAATAGTTCAGTCTTCCTGGTGCATGAATGCCTTGGCATGTCTGTGCGTCTCCTAATTGGTGGACAGCATAGTGGCGAGTTTATAATGTCGGAGATAGAACTGAGACGCGATAAACTTCTCTCAAACATCCATTAGATGGGAATAGCTTTATATATCCTTGCTGCCTTGGGTGGGATTCATTCAGTAGGAAAAAGACAGTGAAGGTCATTAACAATATCCTGAAGCTTCTAGTTCTATAATTAGTGCTCATTTTACATCTGTAGGAGTACAGCTTGTTTTCTGGAGGGATACATTTATTACATCAAGATTTGACCTCTCTGAAGCTTGTCCTGACAAGGTCTGTTATTCTCTGTGCACACGGTTCTGTCCTCAAACAAAGCTTCTGATGTGGTCACTCCCTGTTCTTAAAGGGATAGCTTCCACTAATTAAAATATAAAACCCCAAAATACAAGAAATTATCACAATATTCAAACTAAGAACTAAAAATATTTTGCTATAAAACCATGTAAATATAAATTTCTCTCTGTAGCTGATCTGTCAGATTTGAACCCACAGATCTGAGGCTTGGAGCATGTTGTTCTATTATTTCAATGAACACAGAGGCATCTTATTAGTTGCTGTTAGTGACAACCCATAGGAGATGAGATAACAGCCACATTATCACTCAGTTACATAATTATATGTTAATTAGCAGTAGAATGTTGGGTTCTGTTGCTAGCTCTGCTAATATGTAGCAACACCTTGGTTTGGGTCATCTGCAGGAACTGAAGGTGGGATCTCTGACTCAAATCAGAAGCTTCTATCACACAAAGTAATGGATAATACAGATTAAAATAGGGTGCCACTAGCAGACTTGTAAGTCTCTTTATTTAGTCTAGCAACTAGAGAGGAACAAAGATCCACATTTGGGCTAATGTGGTTTAGAGTAACAAGCGTGTAATTTGGACCCTTTCTTTTGAAAGGCAATGTGGCAAAGTGGATGAGATGAGAAAGGTATATGCCATGTAAAACATGGATTCCGCTACTGCACCTGCCCGTCCATCTTTTCACTGCAAAATGGATTAGTAATGGACACCACCCCTAACACTGGCATGTGAAGCCTTTGTTAACAAGGATTGGGAAGTGTTTAGAAAATATTAAGAACAAATAGAAGCGCTGGGATTAGAACTCATGGACGACTGGCTTGTAACTGAATGCACCTTCCCCTGAGCCTGTTGCTACCATATGTCACCAATTATGTGGAAATACATTACAGACTTGTAAAATGTGTGTGTCATGGGCCTGTGCAATTATGTTATAGTAATCCACATTTTTTTATTTTAAGTTTTTAAAACAATTGTTTTGTATTTGACTGGCTCATGAAAAAAATATTTGCAGTGTTGTTGATCTCAGGATTTAAAAAAAAAAAATCCTTCCTTAGACCTGAAGAAGAACTCTATGTAGCCTGAAAGCTGGTACTTTACACCAACGGAAGTTGAGCCAATAAAAGATATTACCTCACCTACCTTATCTCACTCATGAAAGAATATCTATCATGAACACTTTGTTATAGATGAACACTTGATTTTGAAAAAAATTAGGTTCTGCTTTAGGTTTTTCATTTGACTTAACCTATATGTTTATATACATATATGTGTGTGTTTATTAAATATTATATTTGTTTATTATTATGTTTATTATAATATTGTTCATTAAATATTATGTTTATTATATATTTTATTAAATATTACTATTGCTCTGTTAACTTTGCAGGTGAAAGCATATATTTGAAAATTAATCTTTCATGTTTTGAGTAGTTTCTTACAGTAGGAAATTTGGCCTGTTAGAAACCTGTTTCATTTTCCGATTGTGGTAAGAGCGCTGTGTAGTCAGAATGTTCAAGCTAGCTGCTTTAATATTTACCGTGATGCTACAATAAAGAATAGTGTTTCCGTGTGAGACACACGTTGTTTGAAATGCTCTCTAATGTCTTGATTAGTTTAGAACTGGAAGTTATTCTTATGCTCACATTTCTTTTGAGCATCCCAGGCTAATTAAGAAAGAGTCCATTAACAAGACATGTTTTGTCATTTTTTCCCCCTATTGATCTCATGAATCCTGAGAGGTAGAATAAAATCCTTGAAAGTCATTTTCACCCTTGATCTAAAGTGTTTAAGAATAATAGCTTCTGAAATATTATTCCAATCTCTGCTGCAAAATGTTCCAGGATTGGATGCACCTTTCGGGTAATGTGATATCTCATTTGGTTAAATAACCTCATGAGGAGTGGGCCTTTTGGGTTCTGTTCTAGCATCCAGATTTCTGGTTCCTTAAAGGTCTGACATTGTTTTCATTGGCCTACTCTGACTTGTGTATCTGAAGACAAAAGAGTCTTGTGGCACTTTTAAAGACTAACAGATTTATTAATCGCATGAGCTTTCGTGGGAGAAAATCCCACTTCGTCAGACGCTTTGAAGATAGGAAAGTTACAGAGTGGGAGGAAATTAAATGCAGGGGAGTGTATGACATAGCATCA
>ML685797.1:6782937-6829572 GCA_007922175.1 Pelusios castaneus
CAGAGTGAAGAATGTGCTGGATGATGGTTTTGTAGAAGAGAATCCAGTGTGGAGACTTGGTTTCTAATTTTTTTCTGTTTGCTGTACAGGATGCTGATAAGGTGATTTCTTAAAAGAGATATAGATATTGAACAAAAGTTTTATTTACTTGGATTTTGTGGTGGAAACAAAATGTTAACAGGAAATCAATCATAGTCCCGTATGTTCACAAGTAGTGTGAGATTTTAAGATACTTAAACAAGTATAAGCAATTAAAAGGTAGCAGAAATGGGGGGAAGAAAGCTTCAAATACAGTGCATTCTACAGTAAGGAAAGAGGGCAATGATTCACCACAAATGTTAGTATAGGTTATGGGGCTTCTCAGTTACAATGGGTTTATTGGGGGACATTGATGGATTCTCTAGCTACGTTGCAGAGACAGAGCCCCCCAAAAGACTGTTAAAATATCCCAGAAAATGTATAAATGGATAGTAGATGTATTTATATTCTACTCCATAGAGTTTCTGAGTGTTTAACAAAACCCAGTAGGTCATGGAGAACTTGGGAGTTCCCCAGGTGACCAGCAAAGGTTGATTCACTTGTGTTTGTTCTTATTTTATTTAGTTGAGCACATCTCATGAATTCAGTCAGCTGCCTGTGTTTGACCAGTATCTCATCCCCTCCACTCAGATCTGAAGACATGCTAATATTCTCTCTTGCATACCTGCTTCATGAATGGAACAGTCACTATGTGGAGACTTCTAAGACACACTTACTGTAATACATAGCAGGCTCGTAACCATTGATTTAAGAGCAGATTGGATAATAATCTTTAACTTTTCTTTAGTTAATTAAAAAACTAAACCATTCATTGATTTAAAGGCACTGAAATAAGATCTCCGTGTTACCTGTATAATTATAACATTGCAGGTGTTCATCATAAATGTAGTTTGTGGAAATCATGCATTGATTGTAATTGAACATAATATTCATCCTCTCCAATGTGTTGTCATATTATTTTTAGCATTACTCATAGGAAAATGATCTACATATCCTTACTTCAATTCTGAGATGTCAAGGCTTAATTAATTGACGTTTGTAATTTGAGATCCTTGGGTCAGAGAGAGTTTCAGAAGTGCAATCTTTTTGATGTTACTACTACAGTTGCTTAATCTTAGATGATAGATTAACCAGTTATAGTCAGAGGCATTTACACCACTCACAAATTGCAATTTGGTCACAATCAGAGAACAACATTGTCTGGCTTCACCTGACACCTAAACATGTCAGAACTAAGCAAGACGTAGCACATCACATGCACGGTAAGTGCGTCAATGCAACGGTAGCCATAAAAGGTATGTAAATATTCAACCTCTCAAGGCTTGATCACACTTATACATTCTATCAGCATAGCTCTGTTAGTCAGAGTGAGGGAGGAAAAACACACCTCTGTCTGACATAGCTATGTCGCTAAAACACCCAGTGAGGAAAATTTCTTTTGTTGATGTAATTCCGGGAGGTGGTGCTCCTGCACCAATAGACAAACTCCTTCTGTCAGTGTAGACTGCATCTTTGCTGGGCGGGGGGCTTTTTTATCATAGCTATGCAGATGTCGGCTCCATATGTAGATGTAACCTCTGCTATTGCTGATTGCTGTTTAAAAATGCAGCAGATAAATAAATATCCAGTTGGACCAAGCATGTTAAAAGAATATCTTGCCTCACCTTCCTCTGCAAAGCACAGATATATTTTTTAAAATTCTTTGATTTATGCAGGTATTATTTGGAGTTGCTGACTTAATGTTTAGAATGGCAAAATCATAACCTTATTTTTTGTAAACATGGCTAGAAAACACTAAGTTAAATATCACTGAAGAAAAATATTACTACATCTAGAGACCTCTGACTTTGCTAACTTATTGCTTATAAAGCATTTCTTGTATAAACCTGCATTGCCAGGTCCCAGTTCCACTGAAGACATATTAATCCCACAACAAATTGCTCTGCTCCCTAGAATTGTTAGAAAGTATATCTAAAGTCCACTTGGTAGTCATCACCGGACTCTACCATAGTGTTAATATATGAGTTTTCCATTTAATTGCATGATCACTGTTTGTTAATTTAATCTACAACAGATCGATGGGACTGAACTATGGAGTACATGATTTTGAATGAATAGTAAGTGAATTGAGTTGTTTGTGCTAGTTTAGTATTCTGTTGAATAGAAGAGAAATCAATTGGCCTGAAAGAATTAACTGCAGAGCAGAAATGTAAAGTGTCTGACCTCTCCCACTTCCTCCCATTCCCAATGAAGTTGTAAAGTGGCGGTCATTCTGCACATCACATACAAATATATTTCTACTAAAGCTGGCCAGGGCAGCCTTCTGGCTGTCTAAAAATGGAGTGTCACATACTATCTTTGCGAAATGTTCCCCTCCCCCTGCCAATCTCGTGTGATTATCTCTACATGACTGGAAGTGCTCGATTATAAATCCCATTTTGTGAAAGCTGAGGTGACCATTCTATTTACTGAATTGTGGCTCAAGTTCATGCATGCTATTGACATGTTTAGCTTTAGATCTGTAGAAACCTTAGATTTCTCTTGGTCTCTCTGTACTCTTCTAACAATCCATTGTACTGAGAATACAAATGATACTTCAGCATTGTTAGGCATACAGGTGTTAATATAAAAAGCTACCCTGAGCATGTTAGCTGATAGTCCTGTTTCCTTATGCCAATAGAAAGTAGTAATGTTAAAGTGTAAGATAGCAGTAACTACTTTCTAATGTATTTTTTGTGAGCCAGGGGTTTTGGATGGCATTTAATGTAATCCAGTTTTCTAAAAGTAGTTTCCTTTTGAAATGACCTTCAAAGTGCTGTGTCTTGTTTATTACTTTACATTTTCTGATATATAGGCTCTGTACCATGGCAATACTGGTAATGTTTTTAACTTAGATTCAGGTAGTTGGGGTGATGTATGGGATGTTTCAAGTGCTTACAGAGATCAGGGAGGAGCTGTTCCACATCACTGTCTCCTAGCTCAGTGTTTCTCAACCTTTAGTGGGCTGGGGAACACATAAAGGTATTAATTACTTTACGTAGAACACCTGATAAAAACATTCTCGAAAAAGCTGGAAACAGTTGTCAAAGAACGACTCAGAAAAACCTCTTAAGTGTGATTAGCAAGCCTTTACTTAAATCAGTATACGAGAGTGCTCACGGGGAGAGAACAAAGGAAATCTCCAACCAGTGACGTAGCAACAACTTCTCTTATAGACTTTAGTTCATTCTGCAGGAAACAAGTACAGTTTCTGATTGGCTAAGATGCACTCCACCCCAGATGCACTCCACCCCGCTCCGGTTAGGCATACCGAGGTCAGCGAGACCTTCTCAGACACAGAAATACAGAAAAACAGTACAAATCCAGAAACAGCCAGAACTCAAGGCTGAGAAAGAGACAGAGACAGCTAGATTCTTTATCAGTGCTCCCCAGCTGCAGTCTTTTACGCACTGATGGGAGATTTAAAATGCCCCAGTTGTAGCAAAGCTTCCAGGAGTGCGTCAATGTCCACCACCATGTGCCTGGAAGCATTGCTATGGGTGGAGGATGAAATTGCTGTTTCCTCTTCTCCACTCAGCCATTCTTGACTGGGAGTGATCGGGATGGATCATGGGACACCTGTACTATGTCTGAGAAGTACCAGTGCTCCATGGAACACTGCTTGAGAAACACTGTCCTAGCTGATCTGACAAATAAAGTTTATGGCAGCTCTGGGGGGCAGCAGTATCTTTGCTGGAAGTAACAGGTTAGAGTGGCAGATGTCATTCAAAGTGGATAAAGAAACATAAAATCAGAGCAGTAAAAAGGGAGAAATATCTCACCTGCAAGACTTTGAATCTTCAGATGTAAAGAACAGCATGATTCTGTTTCTCAAAGTCCATTAATACACAACTAGCTCTCAATAGGAGGTTAGAAAGAGCAGGAGGGAGAAGGGCCTTGTTACCTGGTTTGAAAAGACTAAAGAGCAACACTCATTTTGGGGTACTTAGAGTGTTTTTTACAATGAAGAAGTTCTAACTGACTAAAAAATAAGATATAAAGCAGCAAAAATGGTGTTCAGTATTTAAACTAATACTGCATTTTTGGCTTTGTGCTACACAAAAGCCTATAATAGGCTTGAAAAATGGTTGCTCAGACCCTAATTGCTGTTTGGTATTTGTTGTTATTTCAAAATGACATCAGAGGAGTACGATATAGTCTCATGTTCCAGCACTATCATCATAGAAATAGTTTGTAATCTTTTGGAGTCTAGGGATATATTATATATATATGATCTCAGAATTTCTTTGAGTAGCAAATCTAACTGCATTAGATTAGAACGGTTTTATCATTTTGATAAGAAAGCAATGAAAAATATTTTTAATGAAACCTGGTCAACAAAGCCATTTGTACATCAGAAAGATCTTCTTAAGAGTTCTGGAAGCCTAGCTTATTTTAACTGTAGCCCACTCTGCAGTGTACATGTCTAACATGTTGGCATCAATACTACTCATAGTATTAGACAGATGAGACTAATGCTACTTGGACCATTTCAAGTGTGTATGTTCTTTAAATTGCATCAATGGATACATTAGCAAACTAAGTTAATTTAAGCAAAAATTTACTGAGTTCACAACTCCCAGCTGCTTATTTAACTTTTTGCCTATTCTCTCTTACCTTTCTGCCTTTTAACTTAGCAGAAAAGAACAGAATGTGGTTTCATATAGAAATACCGTATATGCTCGGGTATAAGCCGAGAATTTTATGCCCCAAAATATGCCCCAGAAGCTGTGTTTGGCTAATCTGAGGATCACAGCTAAAACCAGGAGTTTCAAACCTCCCTCCCTGAGCATGCTCAGACACAACGTGCTCCGGGCAGAAGGGGCCTGGGCCAGGAGCAGCTCTGCCAGCCACCACTGCAGCTCCGGGCCTTCAGTCAGGTAAGGGGAACTGGGGTGGGGGGAAGGGAATTGGGGAAGGGGCCATGTCAGGTTGGCGTATACATGGATCGGCTAATAGGCGAGCATATACGGTACAATGAGTTGGATATATATAGCAAGCTCTTAATATCCTGTATATAACCATAAGGACTATGCCTTAGGCAAGTTAGGCAGATTCCACAGAATTACAAATTCCTTTTCAGGAATAACAAATTAAAACAGTCAAAGGAGGAAGTAACAATACTGAGCAAATCAAAAAATACAGGAGTGAAAATGAAAAATCAAATGGTGAAATGAGGAGTGGTAAGAGAGGAACACGTGTGTGTGCACACAGATACAAAAATCAATGATTACACTATATCTGGCTTCCTGACGGTTTTTGTTGGGGTATCTGTTTAGAATCTGGGAAAAGGAGACCATTTGTGTGGAATTCATCCAGCTCTGACTTCTATTCACACTGTCTTTGAGTATGGACTCTGGCACCGGAGTTTAACTTTAACGGCTCTTGCCTCTAATGTCTCTTTGGTAATGTAGCACTTTTCTTTAATGCTACATGACAGAATAGAGATTGGGTTAAAAAAAAAACCCAAATAAACCTGGTGGCTTTTGACCTCAGGATCAACTGATGTACAATTGCTTAACAAATCTATATTTCTGGACAGTGATCAATACTGTGTGACAGCACTTCGTTACACTAATGATTTTTTGACTTGGAAGACAGCGACTCGATAAATAACAAAGTAGAAGAAACTTTTGGTTTTGGATGCAATAACATTGTGAAATTACCCAGTAGAGTTCTGTAAAGAAGCTTTCCTAAGAAGAGAGATTTCTGTAATAATGCATCTCTGTGCTTTTGGGACACTCAGGCATTAATTCTTGTTTAGGCAGTAGGTACACATTGTTGAATAAAACTAAGTAGCTAATAATATGGTTAAAAATCCTACTTTATCATTAGTATTCTGTTTTTAAAATTGCTTTTACTTGCATGTGATGGTTTTCCATTACAACTTAAACAGTTCATGATAAAAAACTACAAATTTCTTGTTCAAAAAATCATCTTTATAGACTTTCATTCTCTGCAGGCTGTCTCTCAAACATACCCTATAGTTACAGCAGAAGTCCATCTCAAAGGAGATGATGCTTTGGCAAATTGTTCTTTTTGTAAAGCATCGACATTTTTCTATTTGGATTTAAGATAACTGACCACAACTTTTTTTTTGATATTTGATATTTCCTTTCTGAAATACTAGTGCAAGTAAGTATGCCTTTTCTCTGTTCCAGTGAACACTTCCAATGCCTTTCTACTCTTTTCAGTTACGATTACTATGATATCTGCATTGTTCACAACATTAATGGTTAGTGTTGGCTTGATCAAATACTATAATTCAAGCTGTCAGTGTGATGTATTTTAACAAGTGGACTGTGAAAGATAAAAAAGAGGGTTCTTCCATGCTTCAAAAAATTGCAATATTGTGCTACTAAAGTTTAGTTAATCTGACTGAGGTCCAGGATGGCTAGAACAAAGTCATTAATAAGTAGTTATATGCCTGTCTTAATTTTATTTTCCAGCTACCTACTATGGCAATCAGTGTTGTAGGAAGAAAGCTTTAGCTCGTTAGTTCTGTGTGGCTGGGATGCATGTGTGTTGTTTGGTTTGGGGTTTGGCTTTTTTTTTTTTTTTTTTTTTGCTGGTGGTGAGGAAATATTCAAGCAGCTATTGATAATATGTCATTCATGATTAAAGGCTTCAAAGAGCAGATAGCAATGCTGAATTCTATTACAGTTGCACCAAATTGTGATAGGTGCTAAATGGACATATAAGAATACTCCTTAGCGTTTATGGCCAAAGTTTTCAAATGACTAGTGATTTTTGGGTATCCTACTTGAGGCATTTAAAAAAGTCCTTCCTCCCCCATCCCCCGGTTCTCAACCTTTTGCAGGTCGTGACACACTTGGTGGTGTATTGCAACACAGCCCATCCCCCTCCAGGCTGAATCCAGCCATCTCCCCGGCTCCCCATGAGACACTTACTGTTGTGTGGCGATACAGTAAAGTGTCCTGACACAGTGGTTGAGAACTGCTGCTTTAAAGGTATGTCAGACTGTGCACTCCAAACACTGGTCGCTCTTGAAAATGTTGGGGCATATAATCTAAAAAGATGTAAAGGGGATATGCTGACATATGCCTTCTTAGTTCCATGGATCTTAAACGGAATAATCATATGAACTATCCCCACGTGTCCCTCTATTTAGCCATTGTTAATTGGCTTATTTGTGGTAGGCATTGCATCAAATCCTTTCTTAAAGAGGGATTTGAATGAGAAGAGAATAGTGGTCGTATGGACCAGCTCAGGGAGCCTTTTCACTTATGTAGTGCATCCCATTTTCGAAGGACTGTGCCAGGCACAGTTTGTACGTTTAACTAAATAAGGGTCAAGGCACTAGTGTCAGTATTGGCCATTGGACTGGCGAACACTAGAATTCCTATGTAGTGTGCATGCGTTATTAAAAGAAAGTGCAGTGAAAATGCAAGCACAGGGGTAAAAAAATAATGTTGATGATACTTCTGGTCCTCTTCTGCTTCTGATTCTGGAAAACACAGGGAAGTGCCTCAGAAGATATATAGAATTGCTCTTGAACTTAACAATTTCTCTTGTTAAAACACTCACAACTGGGAGATGGAGGGAGAAAAACCAAAAGAGGGACGGAAGCTCTTGCATGACACTATGAATAAGCATGAGTTCAGCCTCTTCAGCTTCCCCAAATCCCATTCACTCTGTGGTTCCAATATTATTGGTTAGCTGATATTTCCATGAAGTGGGGGGTTTATCCAGGCTTGCATGTCACTTTTCGTTCCACCCTGGTGCTAGTGCTTTCTAGTGACTAATTGGGCCCAGAGGCATGAGTGTAGAAAGAGCTGTAGAAGGCAACAGAATTTTCTTAGATGACAGTTCAGGAGATGATGTTCCTGTTGTTATGGCTGTAGGTGAAGGAAGGCTTTTGAGCCCCTCACGTATGTTCTACCTCTAGGAACACAGGAATTACCATACTGGATGAGATCAATGGCCTGCAAGAGTGGCCAGTGCCAGATACTTCAGTGGGAGGTTTAAAAAGTATTGCAGTAGGTAGTTATGTAAAACTGATTTAGTCATTTGCTCCGTTACACTACTAATGCCGAGACTCTGTAAAGTTGGTCCCAAGTTCCCTTTTCAGAAACTAATGAATTCTCAGAGTGGTAGTGATAGATATTTTCCCTGTTCATTTTAGCTAACAGAGATTGCTATACAGATCCCAGATCTGGACTGGTGAATCAGAAAATGTAGAAAATAGGATTTTAGCTGATAAGTGACCTACAAAAGAAACAGAAATAGTTGGCTCCTAACCCCCTTTTCACCACTCCACAATTTCTGCTGCATGAGGAATAAAAAATGCTTGAAAAATTTGGCTTATTTTATTTTTTGTGGTTCATCTTATCAGGAATGTCAAACCTTCCCTTCTGTGGCTTTGCTGGATGTTTTCTTAGAGGACTCCAGGGTCCATGGTGCCAGATGCAATACATCCGAGAGTGGTGAGAGAATTGGCTGATGTGATTGTAGAGCCATTAGCCATAATCTTTGAAAACTTGTGGTGATTGGGGAGGTCCTGGGCAACTGAAAAGAGGCAAACATAGTATCCATCTTTAAAAAGGGGAAGAAAGAGGATCCGAGGAACTACAGACCATTCAGACTCACCTCAGCCCTGGGAAAAAGCATGGAGCAAGTCCTCAAGGAATACATTTTGAGGCACCTGAAGGAGCAGATGATGATCAGAAGCAGTCAGAATGGATTCACCGATGGCAAGTCATACACGATCAACCTGCTTGCCACCTGTGGTGAGATGACTTACTCTGTGGGTGTGGAAAACATGATGGACTTGGTATACCTTGGCTCCAATAATAGTTTTGCCAGCAAGTTACAGAATTGTAAGATTATAAAGTGGAAAGAAATCTGGCTAGCTCACCAGGCTCAACAGCTGAATGTTTTGTTGGCAGGCAGTATCAAGTGGAATGCCCCAGCAGTCAGTCCTGGGGCTATTTCTGTTCAACATCTTCATTAGGCTGGGGTGTATTGCACCCTCAGCAAGTTCATGGATGACTCTAAACTGGGGGAAATGGCAGGTACACTGAAGGGTAGGAATAAGGTACAGAGTGACCTAGGCAAATTGGAATATTGGGACAAAAGAAATCTGATGATGTTCAACAAGGAGAAGTGCAAAGTCCTTTTCTTAGGACAGAAGAATCTCATGCGCTGCTACAGATTGGGGACCAACTAGCTAAGCAGCCGTTCTGCAGAAATGGACTTTGGGATTAAAGTACACAAGAAGCTGGATATGAATCAACAGTGGGCCCTTGTTGCCAAGAAAGCTAATGGCAGATTGGTCTGCATTAGTACAAGCATTGCCAGCAGATTGAAGGAAATGATTATTCTCGTCTATTTGGCACTGGTGAGAGCACATCTGGAATATCGTGTCCAGTTTTAGGCCCTTCACTGGAAAAACAATATGGATAAATTCGTGAGAGTTCAGCAGCGGGCAACGAAAATGATTAAGGGCTGAGGGACATGACTTTTGAGGAGGGGCTGGGGGAATTGAACTTATTTAGTCTTCAAAGGAGAAGAGTTAGGAGGGATTTGCTAGCAGTATTCAACTATGTGAAGGGACTGTGCCAAAAAGGATGGACCAAGGCTGTTCTAAAGATGGCAGAACAAGGAGCAATGATCTCAAATTGCAATGGAGGAGGTCTAGGTTGGATATTAGGAAAAGCTTTTTCACTAGGTGGCTGGTAAACCACTGGAATGGGTTGCCTAGGGAGGAGGTAGAATCTCCATTCTTAGAGATTTTTAAGGCCTGGCTTGACAAAGCCCTGGCTGGAATGATTTAGTTGGTGTTCGTCCTCCTTTGAGTAATGAGTTGAACTAGATGACCTCCTGAAGTCCTTTCCAAGCCTAATCTTCTACGATTCTATACATTGTAAAGACGCCAGAAAGGAGCAGACACACTTGCCCCTGCAACCCATCCTTATGCTATCTCTGAATGATTTTCCTCCCTGGTCATGAATTATTTTATTTCCTTCTGTCTTAGAATGAATCCTGTTGAGTAGTTTGTGTTTGGAGATCCACTTAGTTCATTTCCTATGTTAGCTACTTAACTAATTTTTTTTTTTTTTTTTTTTTTTTTTTAAAATAAAGTATAGTACATGTGTAAGCTTTGTGGGAAGGAAGGTGAATACAGGACAAAGGTTTGTAGGCACCAAAAACCCTTGGGCTAGCCAATGCTATATCTCAATTAAGGATGTCTGAATAAAATCCTGATTAGCATAACTACGCTTGAAAAAATCATAGTTACTCTTAATCTTTCCTTTGTGTACTGTCTCCATCTTAGATAATTTATTCTTCTTTTTTACCTGGATGTAAACAGGATAGTAACCAATATTATTCTCCACTTTGTTTCTGCCTAATTAAAGATTTCACCCTCAAGTGTAGAGAAAGTCTCAGACATTTTAACAATTTAACTTTCCGTGGACAAGAAAATATTTTTTGTTTATAACTATGGCACTATCTCCACTCTAAGCAAGTGCATTTTATTGGTTTATTTATATCATGCTTTCTTGGCTGTTCTGCTTTTGTTTTAGTGGCTTGATTGGTTGTGAAGGATGCCAATTGATAACTGGGAAACTAAAGTCTTCTCCCCTCCTTCCCCCAGGACTGGTATAGCATAGGCAGCAACAGTACAAGCTTTCCCACTTCCTTACCAATTTGTCCATACTCTGACTTTGATGGCTCTTCTGTAAGGACAAGAAGTTGCTTCAGCCTCCATGCCTCTTTGATGCCTCCATGTCTCTTGGAGACTGCCACTGAGGGAACCACTAGTTGTTTTTGTGACATGAACATCTGTTTGGCTATGTCTATACTTGCACTTTTAAGTTGACTTTAACTAAGTCGACTTAGTGTGTCTACACTTAAAATTAAAGTCGACTTAAAGGGGAACTTACAAAGTCGACCTAGAGCATCCAAACTGGATGCTCTAGGTCGACTTTGTGGGGCTAGGGGGACCTTGGGCAGGTTAAGGAGACAATGGTTGTTCACACCCTCCCATCTAAGACATTCCTCCAGAATGACACAAGTTAAAGTATGGATATAACATCAAATTCCTATCTTCTAATCGAAATAGAATTCCTAGACATAAACTATATAATCATTCCCAGCAAACTACTATCTTTCTATTGATACCAAACATGACATAGTTCCTATGGCTTATAGCATTTATGAGATATCCATTGAAAATAATATCATAAATGCTTCCCTAAATCCAGACAGCATCACACCCTGCCCACATGCCCTGCCCTTTGGGGGGCATGCCAGGCTCCCCCTGTGCCTCCCCCCGGCAGGGAGGGCATTGGTGGTAGTCCTGGGGTAGCCCTAAGTCAACTTAGGGCTACCCCAGGGCTACACTGGCTTAATTTGACTTTAAAAAGTCGAATTAAGCCTTAGGTCAAGTAGAAAGGTGGTTTAATAAAGTTGACTTAATTTTCATTAAGTCGACTTTATTTTCCTTAAGTCGACTTAAGCAAGCTGCTTAAGTCGACTTAAGGAAACTGTAGTGTAGGCGCAGGGTAAATTAAGTCGACGTAAGCAAGTTTAAGTTGATTTAATTTACAAGTGTAGACATAGCCTTTGTTAGGAACCGAGTCAAGATCACCAATTCATTTTACCCTGGCTATCAGACAGCAGTCATGAGGAAAGTTAATCACTGTTAATCTTGCAGCTTTCAGTTTGATGACCTAGAGGTGAAAAATTCTGTCATGTTCCTCAGGCTCATACAGTCCTACCTCACAGTTTGTTTTTAAACTGCATGCTTGTTAAGCCATTTCATTTATAATCATTAAATTAATTATGCAAACTGAAGGAAAATGTTATGTGAATTAAAGGTCTTTTAAATCCAGCTAACTCTTTGTTTAAATTATTCTGCTGTTTATAATCCTTCAGGGGGAGATTGCCATTTTGGGGGCCCAATCGTACAAAATGTTAAGTACCCTTGACTCCCTTTGAAGTCATTAGGAATTGTGGTTGCTCAGCACCCCAGAATTGGACCCTCAGTTGTAAAAATAGATATACAGATGCATCAGAAGGAGACTAGATTTCATTATAAATGCTAATAAGTACAGAAAATAATGACTATAACCTTTACAAACTTACCATGACAGCAATAAACCTTTTTTAAGTTTCTCACTTTAGTATTGTATTCGGTAATTGTGTTGTCATGGATTTTTGCATGCAGAGGTGGTTGTGCATGGAAGATTTATAGTGCTACAAGGTGATGATTACAGCTGTAATTCAAAGTCTAGGATGGCACTGCATCAAGTAAAGTGTATTTCCCTAGCTCCTTGCTATGCAATAGGAATAGTGGAGACATGCTGGTTAGATGGCAGCTCTTTTCATTTCCCCAGGGTCAGCAAACTCCAGTAGAACCTCAGAGTTATGAACTGACCAGTGAACCATATATGTCATTTGGAACTGAAGTATGCAATCAGGCAGCAGCTGAAACCAAGAGAGTGGGGGGAAGGAGGGAGATGAAACAAATACAGTTCAGTATTGTGTTTAAATGCAAACTAAAAAGAATAAAGGGAAAATTTAAAAAAAATGATCTGACAAGGTAAGGAAACAGTTACTGTGCTTGTTTCATTTAAATTAAGATGGTTTAAAAACAGCATTTTTCTTCTACATAGTAGTTTCTTCAGAGTTACAAACAACCACCATTCCTGAGGTGTTTGTAACTCTGTGGTTCGACTGAAGTCCATGTATTTATGAAACCTCGAATATTGTACTAGGCAAAGTACTCCATGTTTCATTCCTACCTTTATAGATCAACTGGAGCGTATACAGAGTTCAGTGTGCTTATGAGCAAATTATTAATTGTGTTGCAGTGGTGGTAAGATTTAAGGGATTTTGCAGGGCCGTCCCATGGGGGGGAGCAGAGCCCCCACCCCCCATGCTGGAGCGGAGCGTGACAAGCCGACTGGCCCACTCCCCCCCAGGGAGCCGGCCCCAGAGGCCGAGGGCGCCTGTTGGAGGGGAGGGGGCGGGGGAAGCTGGCTCCAGCTCTGCCCCCGGGCTGGCAGTCTGGTGCAGGTCGGCCCAGAGGCTGGGCCCCACATGCTCCACCCTTGGGCCTGCCTGCTCTGCCCTGGGGACGGGGAGGGCCAGCCAAGGGGCCAGGCATAGCCCTTCCGGGCGTGGGAGGAGGGGCTGCGGCGCGCGCAGGCCCCACACTGCCCTTCTGGAAGCGGGCAGCGCAGGGCCCACATAACCACGGCTAGGGTGACGGAGAGCCCTTTTTGCCAGGGAGCTGCAGAGTTGCGGCTCCCTTTTCGACAGAGTGCCATGGCTCCCTTCTTGCTGGGGAGCCGCGGGTCCCTTCTTGCCAGGGAGCTGGGGCTCCCCCCGGACAAGGGAGCTGCGACTCCCCCCGGGGACAAGGGAGCCTTCAGTGTTAATCACTGGTATAAGCCAGTCAAATTGACCTGAAATTTAAATAGATAGAGCTTGTTTTTTTTCAACTGTGCCTCTCTCTCTTGTTGCATAATTCTTTATCCACCTCCTCTCACAGGAAAGTTTGAGTGGAAGAGAACCCCAGTTATTAGCTAGGATTTAGCTTAAGACACTACATCTATAATATGGGTCTGAATGTTTCAAGCATGTTAGTAACCTTCTACAAGATAGAAGTAGATACTTCACAGAGCAGGTTAAGAGAGTCTTGAGAAGAAATTTCTGGACAAAATTGATTAAAGATTGAAAAAGTACACTAAAACATAAAACTTTCACTTGCTTGTAAAATATCCAGTATAGTTTAGTCATGCATAGACTTAACATTAGTTTACACTGAGGACATCAATTATGGGTGTGGCTACACCAAAGTTGCTGCACCTATGCAAAACTGCTAGTGTAGATGTGCTGTGTTGGAGCAAATTACTTTTCAGAAGAGCAGAATGTATGCTCTAGAGGTTTGCACCAATCCTACTATGCCAGTGACTAAAACCTTAATGTAGACGAGGCTCCTGTTATAAGAGGACGTTTGTCCACCTTTGTTTCAAGATTAAGATGGCTACACTGTTGACTGTCTACTTTTTTTCTGAATATTTATTATATTCATAATACATATGAATATTCCTATGGAACTAGTTCGATCTTTCTGGCTGGGTAACACTATCTTCTATAAAACCTAAGCCCACATTGGATGCGTCTACACTGGCAAGTTAGGTTGACTGAAGGACGCTTAAGTCGACCTAAACAAAGCCGCGTCCACACTGGGCTTTTCTTAAGTCGACTTAAGAAGAGCTTAAGTCGACTTCATAACACCTCCTTTTAGGTCAATTTAAGTCTTAAGTCGACTTAAGGCCAGTGTGGACGGGGATTGATGCTAAATTGACTTTATTAAGTCAACTTAAAGCCAATATAATGGCTATCTCTGCTGTGAAGTCGATTTTAAAGTGTAGTCAATTCGTTAAGTCAACTTAACTTTGTAAATGTAGACATAGCCATTGATCGTACTGGATGATATGTATGACACTAAAGATTTATTTGCCCAGGGATTCAAAGAATAGTCTGAGTCTGAGTTTCCACGTTGGCTATAAAATCCATAATTTATTGCTATTTTACAGACTTTCCCTGTTTCATCTCTTCCTTACCCTTGAGAGAATGTATTACTGAAACTCTGGGTGTTTAAGATTGTGGAGGAATTAGTGTTGTGGGCAGTATTGACTCATAAAGAACCATAGGATTTTTTTTTTATAGACTTTGCATTCTGTCTGACTCAGTTTGGGAAATCTTTGTTCATCAATACTGCTCACCTTGTTTAGCATGGAAAGCAAAGTTGGTGATATAGGCAGCATTTTAGCAGGGAGCTGGCAGGGAAGGCAATGCAAAAAAACAAACTTCCAGAGCACCTGAAGCAAGCTTTTTTTGGGGGGTGGTTGATTTTTGTTTAAAGGAAAAGGTTTTGGCAGAGAACAAACAGACAGTGTCAGCATGAAAGAATATTTATTTTCTTATTTCTTCAAGATATTGTTGGGAGCATCTCAGTCTCCAGTATTGGGCCTTGATCCTCTGGAGACATTTGAGCCATTACTGTAATACATAAATGGAATAATAATGATGATTGGTTTCAGGGATAGTTTCTTTAGCTATGGAAGGCTAAAGGAGGTGTGCTCCTAAAAGCTGGGCCTTGAAGATTCTATGCTACTTAGTAGAATGTAGAGTGTCTTTCCTCCGCCTAGCAGAGAGGACCAGCATTACGCAAGGATTCCCGCACAGTTGCCAAATGTTTTATAACTGGTGAAGGGCAGCCCTAGTGAATGAAACCTATTTATTTTGCAAGGCAGGGACAGGGCAAGTTTCCAGCACATGCCCACTTCTCTGCCCCTGGGAGGGATGGGGGATGGCCTGCCCCATGGGATAATGGGTGATTCACTGTCTGTGGCCCATTGAATTGTAAACTTCTTTGCTGAGTCTTATCAATTAATGCAAAGCACAGTGGTGAGTTTGTGCTGTGACAGCTGGACCTGAGACCCACCAAACCACTATCCGATAAGCTGGGCCACCAGACATCAAGCTGGAGACCTACAGGTGTAGAGCTTTGCAACCCATTAACAATGCCCTATGCTTAGTGTCTCCCAATATGTGCTAACTGTAAGGAGTTGTATTTATAATATAATCTCACACACAAAAACTATTGTAACATAACATGAAGTTTGCAAAGTCAAGTGCTAGAAAGTTAGAAAATGCCAAATGTAGGTTGCCTGTCCACCCTTGATTCTGTCTCCTTTTACATATGAATTATGACACCACCTTTAAAGACATGATCTTGTGCTTTCCTCCCTTCATTCCCAAAGGGGTCATTAGCAGGATTTGAACCCTGGAGTTTAACAGCCATATCACAGACTTCTTCCACTTGAAGTGAAGAAATAATTGCTATAGCCAGAGCCTGGCACAGCTATGAGGGTTTCGGTGCACACTGGGAATCTTTAGGGTTGTTGAAAGTGTGGAGGACTTATGTTACAGGAAATGAACAGGGGAAACCAAATTGCACTTGAGGGGCTCATTGATGACCAATACAAGGCTGTTAGCAGGAAGGAGAGAGAGAGAAAATGTTCAGTATGTTATGAGGGATAAAAGTAGGAAGGAAGGGTTGAAGTTAAAAACAGAAAACTTAGGCTGAACCTGAGGAAAGAGTTCCTTCTGGTGATGTCTGTTAGTCTGTGTGATTAATCATCCCAGGGAAGTATGATTGGCATTTAAAACAAGACTGGAAAAAATGTATAAAATGTACTGTAGGAAATAACTCTGCATTGGCAGGATTGTCTAGATGAGCCAGTTGTGATCCATCCATGCCTAGGGCAGACTACCTGAAAATGCCAAGGTCAGGGCAGGCTGCAAAAGGAAAGCAGATTCTCCCAGCTTTGGCAGGTAACACTGAAGTCAGACTTCCCAGCAAGCCATGGACAATGCCTCTGATTCCCCTCACTGGTTATCAAGAAGCCAAAACAAAACATACACAGCCCCCTTTACTGCATTTCAGTGTTTGGCTCTCAATCAGCCACTAGCTCCAATATAGAGTTAACTTATTTAAAATTCTATGTTCTTTACCAAAAAGGTTCTCCTGGTCCCAAAGGGTCACTTGCATTACCAGATCAATATAAGTTTGTGTCTTTCCAAATACCATGCTGCCAGCCAATCCTTTAGTAATTACAACTGAACATTTATTATAAAAGGAAGGAAACAAAGTATAAGAGAAATGTTCAATGTTAAAGCAATCAAATACATACAAATGATTTGAAAGTCTATATATATCAGGTTTCCAGTAGAACTGTGGAGTTTGCAGACTTGTATGGTCCCTCTGGTGTGGATGGGTTTCAGTTCTTTGTTTCACAGCAATTGTAGATGAGTTGAACCAGAGGTGAGTGAAGGCTGAAGATTGAAGGAAGACTAAAAAGACAGAGTGAAGACAAAATGGATATGGTGCAATTGCCTGTTATGTCTCTTGACCTTTTCCATGCTCCTTGTGGAAATTTACAGAAATAAGATGGAATCCAGGGTCACCTGAGTAAGTCCTGGTGACTCATAAGATGTAGCCCCTGGGTTCTTTCCCTGGGCTTATTGGCTATGTCTACACTTGTTAAATTAAGTGAACTTTGTTAAGTCGACTTAACAAAGTCGACTTTAAGTTGACCGTGTTAAGTAGACTTAGTGCGTCTTACCTAGATGTTTAGGTCGCTTGGCTAGGTTGACGGAGAGCCCTTTTCGACAGAGTGCCATGGCTCCCTTCTTGCTGGGGAGCTGCAGGTCCCTTCTTGCCAGGGAGCTGGGGCTCCCCCCAGACAAGGGAGCTGCGACTCCCCCTGGGGACAAGGGAGCCTTCTCCACAGGAGCCGCGTGTGGCTCCCTTGTCCCCAGGGGGAGCCCCTTTTTCCCAGGGGGAGCTGCAGCTCTCTTACCCCCGGGGGAGCTGTGGCTCCCTTCTGCCTGGGAGAAGTGGCTCCCTGGGGAGAAGGACTCCCTTCTCCCTGAAGTGAGCTGGCTACCCTGAGCCGGGGCTCCCTTCTCCCCAGCCCTTAGGTCGACCTAGGATGTCCACACTGGCTTAAATCAACTTAAAAAAGTCGACTTAAGCATTAAGTCGACCTTAGAGGAGGTGTTATTAAGTTGACTTAAGCTTTTCTTAAGTTGACTTACGGAAATGCTTAAGTTGACTTAATAAAAGCCCAGGGTGGATGTGGCTTTGTTTAGATCGACTTAAGCCTCCTTGGCTATGTCTGCACTGGCAAGTTAGTTCGGATTAAGGAGGCTTAATTCAAACTAAATAAAACCATGGCTACACCGGCCATTGAAATGAATGGGGATCGCTAATTCAAACTAAGCAAGTGCTTGCTTAGTTCGAACTAATGCTCCAGTGTGGCCATGCTAGTTCGAATTAAGCTAATTCAAACTAACTAAAATTAGCTCGAACTAACTAATTCAAACTAATTTTAGCAAGTGTAGACATAGCCCTTAAGTCGACCTAACTTGCAAGTGTAGATACACCCATTGTGCCTTTGAGTTCTTTTAATGGGACATCAAGCAGCTAGTGCTGCAGCCATCTGGCCTGGGAAGTTGCCAGAAACACAGCACGAGTTGAAATATAGATCAAACATATTCATACTGGAAGTTATGGATATGATACATGCATGTGAACAATATTATTATATGTAGCGAGTTATAACCTTTCTAACGATACCTGACATAGCGTACCTTACATGAATTACTATAATTTTGAAATATTGATGTTTAAATAAATAAATAAGGTTCCCATTAACCTGCCAGTGTCACACCAGTGAGTCTCTTTCTTCTCTAATTACTACCATTCACCTAAGATGTAGAACTAGAAAGTGCAAGTTTTTCACAGAGGTGTAATTTGGTAAGAGGGACAGCAATCCATTTCCTTGATTTTAATTGTTGGACTGGGTTGCTGTTAAGTCTGATTTTTTTTAAAAAAAGTAGCACTATACATTTAAATATACAGTTATTTTTATGCTAATCAAAGAGCCTCAGAGCATCAGTATTGCAAGTTTGTAGCAAACACCTCATTAACCAGTGTGTCTATAATTTTGCTCATGTTCTTTATTCGCTACAGAGAGAGGAATGTGAGAGGATAAATTCAGGGTAAGAGCAAAGAGGCTAGACAGGCAAATGATGAATGTAAAGCACTCCTTTTGGGTTATTGCTCTGTTTTGTTCTTCTGGTTAAGTAGTGAATTGATCTACTGTTTCCTTAATTTTCCATCTTCCCTTTCTAGGCTGATTTAAATAGTGATAAAAGGATGAAGGAAATCTGAACGTGCTCTGCAGCAGATACAGTATTTTATGTAATTGTTCATGTTAAGTGACGTTTCCCAGGAAAGAACAGGTGCAAGCCCTTGTCATTGCTCTCAATTTCTGGCCATTATAGAAAAGGCAGTTAAATGTGTGTCATAAAGCAATGAAAGGAAGGATGTTTTTGTGGTTAAGACACAGAGTTAGGAGTCTGAGGCCCAAGGATTTATTCTTGGCTTTGTCATAGACTTGTCTTACTTTGGATTTAGCTTCCTCATTTTAAATTAAGGGTGATTTTTCCTTCCTCACAGGCATGTTTGTTCTAAGATCGTGGTCATCACTTTTTCTTTAAGAGCTAGTGTCTGCAGTGGTACTGATGAAACTCTTGTGTGTTACATCTACAGCACAATGCATATCTATGCCTTTTAAACTCCTTTACCTGTCTTTATTTCATCTTCAATCTGAATTTTGAAATTATTCTGAAACCAAGCACTGGTATCCTATCACCTGCAGTCTGCGCATGCTAAGTTAGAGGGCAACTATGGTCTCTCTTTACCCCCTTCTTTTTAGCTTATTTTTTAATTTTGTTGTATGTCCTCTGCATTTGATGTGCTCAGAAATGTCTTTTTATATGGATAGACTAGATAACAACACTAGTCTATTAATACATTTAACTTGTGTTTTATTCTAAACTTTATTTTTCCATGAAATAATCTCTGTGTTCCTTTTCACAAATGATTTTATCCAGGAAGGATTTACTGTAGTGGGCATATCTCTGATTTCACAGCCAATCTGGAGTGACAAAAGAATGGTTAGCACCCTCTTTCTCACTTGTGGCTAGCCAAATCTTTTCTTGAGGGTTACTGGCTTGTAAATAATGTTGTGAACTGAAAGCAGGGGAAGAGAGCTTGAAGCGGAATTTAGATATGTCTCCTTCTTGATATTAATGGTCACATCGTTTATCATTCTTTTTTATCTAAGGTTGGACACAAAATATGAAAGTTCATCTTTACTTTGGAGGCAAGAGAATGAAGCGATTTAAAAATACCTAAATTGATCATTCTCCCCACTTGACTTGCTGTTCTTGTATAACCTGTAAGTTAAACAGCTGGTCCCCAAGATATATGTGTAATGGGGCCTGGATAGGGAAGGAGTGCTATTCTGAGTCACCTGTCAGATCCTCAACCCTCCACTTCATGTAAGGTTCTCTACCACTGAGTGCTAATGAGAGAAGCATCTTGCAAATGCCAGTGAGGATACAAAAAGGATTGGAGCGATTATATTGGAGGCAAGAGTGCCAGGACCCAGGTGATCCTGCAGGAGTTAAAAAAGGACTCTCTCCACCTCCCTTCTTTTACAGTCCCATTTCCTTTTTTCCACCTTCCCTTTTTTGCTTTTCTTCTCTTTAGTACTCCCTTCTACTTCCACCCTAACCATCCCGCTTCCTGATTACTGATGTCAGTAACTTGCTATCTCCTGCTCTGAGTCTCCCAAGCACCTTCTGTTAATGATCTGCTGAAGATGTGGAAAAAGTCCACAAAGAAAAAGGGAATACAGGAAAAGAATGGGTGCATGGCAGCAATAAAAATAACACTATATTTTAAAACATTGCAGTGTAGAAATAGGAAGCCTAAATACAGATTGCAGGTATGGAAGTATCCTGCAGTATTTACAGTTTGGTTTTTTTGTTTTCATTTAGGAATGTATAACATACATACTGAGCATGTGTATTTGAAGGATCTTATTTCCAGATGTCAGAATATAATTGTTTACCTTTTTTTACTGTCAAATGCTTAAAATAATAATGGGATCTCCAACCAGCTCACTTTAGCATGTGAAAAGCAACAGTGTGCACACAGTTTACTTCTGGGTTTTGATGAGCTGTAAAATATTCCATTTACCTCGCATAAAATCTCACAGTAGTTCTTCAGTTCTATTTTGGAGGATATTTGTAAAGGGAAAATCACAGAGATTACAGAGTGGTATTCCTAAAGCGAGGAAACTAATTTCATTCAAAAATCCAAAGCATGATGGAGACTTTCAAAATTGTGGGTAAATGGAATCCCGTGGATTGCCTATTTGTATATTAACAAAGCTTTTGACGGATCCTTTCACTAGAGACTGTTGAAGAAAGTAAACTACCTTGGATGAAAAGGTAAAGTTTTGATTCAATTAAAAACTGACTGTACAGTGTAGGAACAGAAGTCATCTCAGAGTAAAGAGAAGTCAATAAGATGGTGTCACTAGGATCAGTGTTGGGGCCAATGTTGTTACATGTTTGCAATCAAGATTTGGTGGAAGACATTAAGCAACTGGATTAAATTTTTTGATTTCACAATATGTTAAGGTTAGTAAAAAGCTACAGTGGGCATTACTACAGATGGGATAGCTAAGATAGCAGAAGAAATTAAATAGACAATTGTAAATTAATGCACACCTTTAATACAAATGAATTTAAATTCATGCACAAGGTCTGCTGAACTAAATGGATTCTCTTAAGGAAGAGAAAACGGTTTGAGGAGGCCTTTTGAAGCACTCAAATGACTATACCATTTGCAACATCAGTTTAAGAGCATATAGGATGCTTGGATGCACTTCAAAAACGGCTAGAAAAATCAGAAAACTTTGCCAGGAATTGATGATTCACCTTCACCTGGAATAGTCTTTAATTTTGAATCCTCAGCTCAAATAGGATATAGATTATGGATTCAAATCCATCTCTGCTCAAAAGTACAATTATAGGAATTGGATATCTAATCTTTTTGGTGGAATTGTGTAAGACGAGTTGATGATTTCAGTCCAGTTGGTAGCGGGCATGTGTCCACATGCATCCTAAACCCATGACCTCATTTGACAGAAATTGACACCCTTTTTGGTAATAGAGAAGCCAAGAAATATTTGGGGATCAAATTACACTTTTCCTCTTTTATCTGGTTCTTGTAGAAGAAGATGAATGAAAACCAGAGGATCTTCCATGAATCTGAAAAATTATGGGGTCATAGAACATAGTATTTTGTGCAGTATATAGTTACTCTACAGAGGCTACTAGAAGAAGTTACCTGTTGTCTTGAAACAAATAGTTTGACAAGATTTTTAAAAGATCTTAATAGTTTTATGAAGATTAGTAATATTTGTAGCAACAAAAGCTAGATTTAAATCAGATGCAAGAGAAGTCAACTTTCCTGCTTTTATGGCACATATTAACTACCAGCATGCATTAAATAAATACCCATGCTCACATTTCTGATCAGTGTACAATGATTTTTGTTCACTGCTAAAAGTAGGATTCCGGTTTGGATCGCTCAGTGGCACTGCCCTGGCTTGGAATCTTGAGAATCAGTAGGAAACGTGATGAGTTTATTTTCCTCCGCAAAAGGTGGGGTTTTTGTTTTGTTTTTGTTTTGCATAAATATTTACATCCATTTCATGATAAAAACAGAATATGATTAGGTGATTTAAATCACTGCCTTTTGATCCAGAGGCAATGAGACTTTCTTTTGCACCATATCTTGCTTTATTTCTGCATTTAAAACTTTTAAACAGGGTGCAAGGAAGAACTATTACAATCCTCAAGTTTTAGTTCTGTGTTGTGCTATAACAAGTTAAAACTCTTCACTATGCTTAAATTTTCTGTTTTAGGAAAATAGATTTGCTTTGTTAGGGGGCTTTTATGATTGATTAAAATAGCTCAGACTTGTTACATACGAATATTTACATTAGTTGTGCAGCTCATTAATTCCTTCATCTATTTCAATTAATGTAATAATAAAATAGTTGGGAGGAAGAGGTTCCTTTGGCTGATGTTTTTTAAAGTAGTGGCAACTATCGCTGTGCCAAAAAAGGGAGTTGTTCTAACACTTCCTGCCTTTGTTCAGGATGTTGCAGCAGGATTTAAAAAACAGACAAAAAACCAACAGATAGCAAATTGGTATATGGGAACCAGACAGGCTCAGTCAAAGCATAGAACATCTAGCTGAAATACAATTGCTTTATATTTGTTTAAAAGTTGGGCCACCCATGTATCCATCAAATGTATGAAATATTGCAGAAGCAGAAAAGACTATTCAAGGGCCAGGAGATTGGAGTGGGGACATCTTAATGGCTAGCTTTAATAAAAGCAAATTGGTCAAAGTAATTTAATTGACAGTATTTCTTATAATGTAATAAGTAATTAATGTAATCGTTACATGCATGTAAGCTTTCTTCCTCCTCTTGTCTGTAACCTGCAAATCTACCTATATGTAAACCAGCTGTTCTCATGCCCTTTTTTGGTATAAATATTTACAACCATTTCATGATAAAAAGAGAATATGATTAGGTGGTTTAAATCACTGCCTTTGGTTTTTTGATCCAGAGGCAATGCGACTTTCTTTGGCACCATATCTTGCTTTATTTCTGCATTTAAACCTTTTGAACTGGATGCAAAGGTCATTTTCAGGAATGAGTTGTGCTTTTTTTGATGGGATGCAGTTATGACCAACAGAGTAATAGACTAGATCTTCAGGCCTTATTTGGGATAGAAATGTTCACTACAGATGAAAATTCTTTTTTCCTTTAATGTATCTGTAGCTTGAATAAAACTGGGTCTGTCGTACAAGTCTTGTCTTCATCTGGAATAGGCAGATGATTATGTAGTTAGTCAGTTTTGAGATTGAGATTTTAGTTACACAAGTTAGGAAACTGACAATTATACAATCAAATTCTCTGCGATAGGGAAAAGAACAGGAAATACGTGAAGTCTCCAAATGTTGTATATGTATTAGGAGTTTGAAGAATTCCTCATGTGGGAGAACCTTGCATTATGTTCCAACTAAGGACTGCAATAAAGTAGGAGACATCTTAATTCCAAGTCATCACCACATAGTTCCCAGTATAAAGCTATTCATATTGCATGTCATGTGACGAGGGAGGTTGTGCAATAGGCATCACGCTAGCATTTGCAGCTTGTCCATAGCACAGTAGCTATGCCACGGTATCTTACAGCTGTTCTATTTCCTCATCTTTAAAAGGGCGGAAATGGGGGCAAACTTGCCTCATACAGGATAGCTGTTTGGTTTAGTTCCTTATTGTTTGTAAACTGCGTTCAAATTCTCAGATGGAGAAAGCCTTAAAGAGATGCAAAATACTATCAGCACTAGATTTTGAAAAGACAAAATCCATGTGCTCTGGTTTTCTTTTCTTAAAATCTGACTGCCTTTTTGTTGAAGGTAGAGTGTTTTGCTGTATATGGGGCCTAATGGAACCTATCAGATTCTCTACAAGGGCATAAGATCTGTCCAATTCATCTCCTCAGAGAAATGCAGAGACAGACTGATCCTGACGCAGAACCGCCTGGGTTTTAGGTAGATGACATCTTCAAATTCAAGGGCTCTGCAATGGAATCCAGAATGTAATCAGAATGAAGTCAACTCTCGACAAATGTTCTGCATGTAACCTTCGGGTGGGCTAAATTCACTTAATTGCCCCTCTCCAGTGCCCCACAGAAATCAATCCCAACCCCTATGGGGAAAGCAGCTGGAGACCCAGGATCCAGTCTGTACAGGACTCACGGCGAAGCTTGCTCAGAGCTACACTCACACATTAAAATACTACTAAAAACAAACATAACAATGAACTTTGTTAACTACTAACTAAATGAACCTTATCCTAAGAAAACAAACTACAATTAACCAAGAACAATCCCTTGCATGAAAGATACCCAAGAGTCCCAAAGTCTGTGTGGAGTTCACCCAACTCTCAGCTACAGTCTCTGTTCCAGTGTGGAAGCTTGTGTGGCAAGAAATAGCTGTCCTCTTCTTTCTTTGCTGGGATCCTCTGTAGCATTCCATGCAGGCTTTCTCTTCTCCTCTGCAACCAGCCCTCAGTCCCATATGCATGTCTGCAAGGTCTGTCGCAAATGACTCCTTTACATGGAGAAAACATCTTGTTCACTCCTGGCTCAGCTCCTCTCCAGAAAACTGAGCACATGGGCTCCTTTCAAGGCAGCTCCTGCCTGCTGTCTGCTCAGGCTGCTGCTCTCCAGTCATCTGACTGACATCACATCACACCAGCAGGGTACACTGTGGAGCATGCTCAAATTGCTACCACTCCCTGCCTCTGGAAGTTTCCAGTTGTGGGTCGCTAATCTGCCCAACAACAGTAACCCACCCTCAGCAGGTCTCCCAGAGATAGCCTTTTCAGGCATATGGGTTACATGCGCACCTAGGGGCCAGCCCCAAAAACGTAAGCACTGGGTGTGCGCCCTCCACCACCCTCCTTGCCACAAAAAACCCTCCACTGACACCTTTGGTGGTGGTGTGGTGCACAGAAGGTCCCCACTGCCGAAAAAAAGGCTCTGCCTGCGGCACTTTTGTTAGCAGTGAGGGAAGAGAAATAGTGGCATCGAAAGGGTCAGCTCCGCCACCTGTTTTTTTAGGAGCCAGGGGCCATTTGCTTCCTTGCATAGCGGGGCACCAAACAGCATCTGTAGCTGCCCATGTGAAAGAGCTGCCGACCGCTATCACCTTGACCCAGGCAGATGATCACCCTGTGAGTGCTGAGCACCCACTGTTTTTTCTGTGGGTGCCTTAGCCTCTCGGCACCCATGGAGTTGGTGCCTCTGCCCTGAGATAATGGTGTCTGGATGAGGGCATGGCTGCTTGTCTCTGTGCTGCACCAGTGACCTCTTGCAGCATGGCTGTTCAGCTCTCCAGCCAGTCAAGTGTGGCCACAGAAGTTCTGGACTCCCAGGGTCACCAGAGCCACTTGTGCAGCTCTGCAGAGTGGCATGGGGCAAATAGTCTAGAGTGGCATGGGTCAGTAGCATTCTGCAGAGTGGCATGAGGCAGCCCCACCCCTGCTCACAACATAGAAATCAACATTTCTTCTAATTTCTCTCTTCCCCCCCAAAAAAGCACCCTTGACACACCCTCTTTGATCTTAGACTTTGAAAGCCTAAGCCCCTTTTTTTTTGCTTTCTTGTTAGCTCTGTGCATGACTTTCTCCATCTTCTAGTAGTGCAGATGCCACCAATTTCTCTATTAACAGACAGAGAGCACCAATGATAAAGGGAGCTGTGCTGTAGCGTGGCTGACAGAGGTAGAAAAAAATTGACTCTGGACCTTGCAACAGAGAGATCATTTTGCTTGTTACTCTGCAAGACTTAAAACCCAGGAGTAGCTGCCATTGCTGAGCATGGGAGGGACAGAAAGGAAAAAGGACCAATGGAATGGAGAAGTGAGAGAGTTTCCTGGGTGGGAGAGGAGAAAATTAGGTTGGGGTGAAGATAAAAGAAGGGGAAGGCAAATGGCATGCTAATCACTTACATGGGCAGCGTGGTATAGTGGCTAGAGCACTGAAAGGCACTTTAGTGGCCTGGCTTCGTTCCCAGATGTTCCATTGGTCTGCTCAATGACCTTTAGCAAGTCATTTTAATTCATGTTTCAGTTTCCCCCTCTGTAAAGTGGGAATCATACTTTCCTTCCTTTGTTATGTACTTTTGGAACTACAGATGAAAAGCACTATCTATATTATTATCATATGCAATTCTCTTTCCACTATTGGTTCAATAAGACTTTGTTTGCCTAACAACATAGACAAGTATGTCGACGTAAAAAGAATCTCTAAATCTCATGTCATGTCTGTCAGAGTTAGGGTTAGATAGTGTGGTTGGGGTTTTCTCCTTTCTGTTTGTTATGTTTCTCTGATTTGGTGGCAAGTTGCTATCGAACATGATGCTATCTTCTGCTCCAGGGTTATGCACAATTTGTCCTCTGATGTTTTACAGGAATCTGCTCGTTTTTGGTAACTGGAGAAAGTACCTTTCTCAGATTTCCTTGTATTTCAGAATTGACTTAGTAAATGTCCCTTTCTATTTCTCCTGACTCATTCACTGCATGCCCGTATCTCCCTCTGGTCGGTCAGTGTTTGTGGCTTCTGGTTTGTATCTGTTTTGTAGCTGCTGAAGCTGAATTTGTTACTGATCTGCCGCAGCTTTGTACAGTTCAATATGGTGATGATAATCTACTAGAGGGCGCACTTTGTGCAAGAGTCTCTCGTGTTTTGATTTGACCTTCCCAGCAATAATGATTTGTCTCTCTAGCTGCTATGTGAAAATATTCTTCAGTTTTGTGTATGGTTATTTTCTTCACTGGTCGATATTGATGAGACCTGGCAATGATGATATAGAAAAGGGTATTAAGTTTTCATTGAATATGGCATTTTGATCCTCTGCTGCTATGCGGTGTTGGGGAGTTTTTGTTACAAGAGTAGGGACGTGAGGAAGTCCCCATTTTTTTGCTCTTCCTTCCAATAAAAGTGAAATGTAAAGCTTTGCTTACTAAAATCCTAAAAAGGAAGCTTAGCTCCGGGGGATTTTTTGTTGTTGTCATTTTTGTTTTTAAATATTCTGCCACCAGCAGTGGTGAAAGCTCTTAACTGGAGTCTGTGCTGGGAATATGCCATGGTTACAGCTATTACTGTAGCCTCTTTAAACTGGTATAGGCTGTACCAACTGCTACTTATAGTGGCTTTGCCTGTCTACAAACTGGACACCCACAACTGAAGTCCCCAATGTGGAATATGCAAAAGGATGATGGCGGAGCATAGTGTCATAGGTCAATGACTTAATTGGCATGGGAAGAGAAACTCTTTTAGAAAATACAATATAACTAACTCTCTCTTATGAGAAGCAAGATCAGTGTAGGAGATTCTGACTATTTTCTTCTATTTATTACCTGAGCTTAGATTTACCTAAAATTTCTTGGTAGTCTATTATGCCCAAACTTCTGAAGTAATTCAAAGATAGGGTTGAAATTGATGTGGAAGTGAGTCTCTTGGCTGTTATCACAAAAGAGATTACCCAAAGGGGTTGTTTATTGTGAAGAATTTCCAGTTCAAATTCTTCCCTTAACTTTACTTTCATTCTTACTGGTCCTTTTACCTTTTTTCTAAGCTTCAACATTGTCATAGCTGCTCTTCTTGGAACTATAAGTTCCAGGGGCATGCCCAGAAATTTAACTTTGATCCCTTTTAGAGGGGAACTTCTGTGCTCCTCCCCTCCCCCACAGACCTGGGAGTAACTTGCTCTTTCCCCTTTCCCCTGCTGCCCCAATAGGAGCTTGCTCTTTTCCCCTACTTTCCCACCACCATGGCCCTGGGTCTGGAGGAGTTCTGTGCCCCTAATGATTATTGGGGGATCTGTACACCTCCTTGCCCCTCCTTGTACATGCCCCTGATAAGCTCAAATTCCACCAGTATTGAATCTGCCTTTTTTTTGAAGGGCTATGTGGCTTACTCTGTTTCAGATGGACTCTATAAACCAAGTGCCAAATTATCTAGAAGCTACTAAGTTAGGGGACTTAGGTTTTTCGCAGCCAGTCTGAGATATCTTCGGTCTGATTTATGGAGGTGCTGAGCTCCCATTGACTTAGTTAGAATTGTGGGTGTAGCACTTCTGGAAATCATCATGTCCCATCTGTCTGAAGAGGGCAGCCAAAATCAGTGGCTGCTCTTGAAAATGTTTACCCAAGTTCCTCTTTAGCTTTTAAAGATCTTCCACAAGTGCAGGGCATTGTTCTGACTTTTCCACCAGAAACTTATTTTCCTGTGTTACAGATTTTGTGCCATTTTGCTGCAATCCTACAGGCATTTCCTAGGGCTTATCTTCACTGGATTTTTTACCTTAGTAATTACCAGTTAATTGTCACTTAACATGAAGTTGTTAACCTCTTTGGAAGGGTTGGTGTGAACTTCCCCAAACTTTTGTTCCAAGCTACAGAGTAAACCCCAAATACTTGAACCCTAGAATGTAGGTTTGCGGATGTACAGATTAGCCTTTTCAAATGTGATAATTTGGCCATCAATTAACTTCAGCTAAAAAACTCTAAATTAGACAAAAGTTATGGCTACACTAGGAAAAAGCTATATTTTAACGTGTGTTAGCAATGAAGAAAAGGCCATACAGGGGTGTGTCATTTGTGAAGCAATCTTTGGGATGGAAGGCTATGTCTACACTGGCAAATTAGTTCGAATTAAGGAGGCTTAATTCGAACTAACTAAAGCCATGGCTACACTAGGCTTTAGTTAGTTCAAATTAAGGTCTTCCTTAATTCGAACTAATAAGTTTGAATAGGGTATTCGAACTAAGAGGTTAATTCAAACTAATTAGTTCGAATTAACCAATGTGGCCATGTTAATTCGAACTAATTTTTTAGTTCGAATTAACCAGCCATTGAAATGCATGTGGATCACTAATTCGAACTAACTTAGTTTGAACTACCTTTCCAGTGTGACCACGCTAGTTCGAATTAAGCTAATTCGAACTAACTAAAACTAGTTCGAATTAGTTAGTTCAAACTAACTAATTCGAACTAATTTTAGCAAGTGTAGACGTAGCCGAAGATGCTAGACACACATTGTTTTGTTTCAAAGGATAGCCATGTTAGTCAAGTTCAGCAAAACAAACAAGGAGTCCTGTGGCATTTTTAAAGACTAACAATTTATTTATCTCATGAGCTTTCGTGGGAGAAAATCCCACTTCGTTAGATGCTTGATGCTTCGTCAGGGCTCCTTGTTTGTATTGTTTTGTTTGTTAATCATGCTTATTACAGAAGGCAATAAAGAAAGAGAATCCAATGTGCCAGGTAGTATACAAACAGAGGAGTAGAAGGTTTTTGCCTCAAAGAGTTGATAATTTAAATAGGCAAGACATACCCCTTCCCATCCAGGTGTCTAACACAATATGAATTATATTTTTCTTTCTGTCCCTGAAAACGGCTTAAAAGCCAGTTGCACTACATTGACCTTAGCTGTTCTTCCTGAATACTGGATCCTCTCTTTTTTTGCAGTCTATTACAGTTAAGTGTAGTACAGTAACAGCCGAGTTTGGTTGAGAGGAGGAAAGAGAAAGAAGGCAGCAGCAATTGCTGTTTGAAAATGTACTTAGAGCTGTTTGGGATGTGCTCAAACGGATGATGCTAGGGATATGAAAATGGGTTGTCACTTGGAAATCTCCAGTACATAGCATTGTTCATTCCTACTGATGTGTATGCATTAAAAATAGTGTTTCACAGGAGATAACAAATATATTCCTGAAATATGCAGAACAAATCACTACGATGAATAAAAACTATAGTCAAGCTGTTATCTTTAGAGAAAATAGCTTGGAAGAGGAAACTTGGGCTTATCTCTGTCATGAGTGTGTAAAAAGTGCTAACCCTCTGAGCATTATGTGTAAACTATTTTACTTTTATTTTTCACCTATGGTTATTTAGTTGCTACTTTTGGAAGAAAATCAGTGTTTTCACGGTCTGAACAAATGAATCCCAGTGGAAAGGACATGTTGTTCTGTCACTATATCAACTTGTCGAAAGGCTAGTTTCTTATCCTTTAATGGCATTCATGTCCGTAGGAACATCTGTTGGTAGTAGTGATGTTATAGTACCACTGTTGCCCAGCCTTCAGCAATGTTCTGCTTCTCTTGGTACACTGACCTAGAATACTGCCCTAGATCTGCACAGGGTTCCCTTAATTTTTCCTCTTCTGGCTTGCTGTACATCCCCTCAAGATAATAAACTGATTGCCTGGTGTATTTTGATATGAGAACCTGCTGCTAATTAACTCACCCACAAACACTAGCTCTCATCATTTTTCTTTTCCCTTTTCCCCTAAACCAGATTTTTAGTGGTTTGTCTGTCTGCCTCATCAGTTTGACTTGTGCAGATGTAACTAGTTGCCTGAGGCTATCATGTTGTTCCTCATTAAATCTTTGTTTTCTGTGATTGTAAATATAAAATAGTACGTTAAGCTAATGTTAAGGTGGGAGATGCTGCTCCATCATTAAATTAATCTGTTTATATCGCTGCACTTCTACTATAGTAAATCACAACATTTTGAGGCCTGTGTGTACTATATACTGTGAAGTCACCTTAGAGTTTCATTCTTAACTGTTAATCTCTTCCTTTTCGTTGGCTTGTGTGTAAATCACAGGCTTTCTAAGTATTACTACAGGTATCTCAATGATAGGCTAGGACAGTGGTTTTCAAAGTTTTTTTCCTTGGGACCAGTTGAAAAAAAATCATTTATGTCCACGACCCAACAATTACATAGTTCAGCAATGCATGCCTGTCTGTCAGCGGAGGCAGCAGGGGGTGTCATGACCCAGTATCTGAGGGTCCCATCCCATGGTTTGAAAACCACGGGGCTAGGGCACTGGTAATGAAAGACATTTACCTCTAAGGCCCTGATTGAAATTCAAATTATAGCAATCTGTTGGCTGTTGAGTGGCTTATGTGAAATGTATTTGGTCTCAGTCCAGTTCTCTCAGCCCAGTGTCCAGATTGTCACAAAACCCACTAGCCCGAGTTAGCACCCTTTGCTGGTAGTTTCAGCAGACAAGCCGAAGACAAAAAGGATTTGGAGATAGTTCTTCAGGTAGGGTTAGAGGTACAATAGTAGGGCCGCTTGCATCACCGCTGCCAATCGTTTACCTGTCGAGTGGAGAAATAGCAAACTGCAGCCTCCTGGGCAGTCAGGCTGGCCTTAAAATTCACACAATAGTTCTGGATCTTTAAAATATCCCATCAAACAGTGTTTACAATACAAAAATCGTTAAACAGTTTTATGATATTTTGATTTGAGACCTCAGTTTAAATCTCTGCTGTGGTGCTTTGAGGATGTTTGGAGGTGTGTTCAGCCCTAATTGAAGCACTGTAGCCTTGATGGCAAAGGAGGTACCTGAAGGCTTGAACATGTCATGAATGTCCAGTGCAGAAGACTATAATATTGCTTGATGTATAATACACAGAGAGCACTTACTATAAATTTAAGAGTAGCGGTTAAGACATCTTTTCAGTAACCTGTACGTATTTCATTCCCAAATTATATCGAAAGATACCAGCCCACATTGAGGAAAATTCATTTCTTAAAAGTAGTATCTATTATTACGAGAGAGAACAGTGCCTAAAACTGAAGAAGCTTCTTTTACAAAATGAGGCAACGTTAAAAATAATGATTTTCTGCAACCAAATAGCCACATAGATTACAAAATCTATTTATAAGGAAATAAATTACCCAACATATATGCAAAGGTTGTTTTTTTCCCCCTATTTTTTAAAAACTAGAACCAGATTAAAACAGCAGAATATTTAAACTACTCATAGTGGTGATTTGTGGTTGAAGTGGGACCTCACCTTTTAATTATAGTGTTATGAATGGGATGCTATAATATAGAGAATGAAATCTAAAGCTTTGGGAAAGTAAGGAACTTTCCAGAAATAATGCTTAACGAAGTGGGCTTGAGCCTACTAAGGGATGAGTTTTGTAGCTCCTATGAAGAGAGAGGACATAAAAGGACATGGCGGGCTGGGTCCCTCCAATATTTCCAGCTGAAAGCCTGGCAGGATTTGGTATGGGATGTGGAGCCCTAAAAGGTTCTTAGAGCCACTTACTGTTGGCTCACTTATCCAGTAGTTAACCTATTCTTTCTCCCTTATCTAGTTTACTGGGGGATATGCTAGTTGGCACTTTGGGTCTGGGAAGGAATTTTTCTCCATACCACTCAATTAGCCACAGTTACTCACAGATTTTTTTGCCTTCCTCACAGTGAAATTTAGAAGTTGGGCAACCAGAGGGCTGGGATTATCTGCCTTCTGGAGGGCATCATTTGGACCTATGTGAGAATTGTTTAATTGTCATAACTTTTGTTAGGTGCTCAGTGCAGGAACTTGCTGATTTAGGCTCCAGATCCAAAACCAGGTAACAGAATAGGCAACCTCAGGGCTTCTCCTTAGAAAATAGGGACAACATGTCTACTTCCCTGTGGGCAAATGTGAGCCAGAGTCCTGGACACTATAGCCTGGAGGAACTGCCCCTGCCAATGCACTTTGCAGAAGTGTTGGTGGTGAACCCCCCCTTTGCCTCAACCCTCTGAAAAGGGGAGGGATTTCAGCAGGTCGGTGGAGGTCTGATGGCTTGACTTCCCCTGCAGCAGAAGCACAAGAACTGGCAAAGGATCTAGGGGGTGGGAGTGACTGCATTGGGCTATTCCCTGATGGTAATCTTGAGTGTAATTAGGTGTAATTTGACTAATAAAACGGTGTGTGATTAAAACCCACACCACATGTCCTTGCCTCCTCCTATGCAGTGAGCATACAAAGAAAAAATTCTCCAAGGTACACCTCTTCATTTCCTTCTTACCATCTGTCATGGTCATTGAAGCTACATCTCTCTCTCTCTTTTGCTTTGGCAAATGTTTCCCTAGTGGTCTCAAACTTTGAAACCTTTCTGAGGAGACACTTTCCTGAGGTACACGTGTCCCCGTAGATAGATGACTGACTTGTCGAGGCCACTCTATGGCACAGATAGTGTCCCTCACGCGGTCGACATTTCAGGTTTTCCCATACTATGATGGTGTAGAGCTGCTTGAATCTGCTTGGTCACATGGCTGCATGCACATAAGTGTTCAGCATATGAGGCTTTGGCTCAGATTTCTCCAGGCTTGGCTGGCATTGACATGTGTACCGAAGAGACACACAATTTGGACAATTGTTTCACTCCATCCTCAGGTTCTTAAGTCCCTCTTATAGTGGCTCTCAACCCTCATTTGGTAGGTGTGGGAGTACCCTGTCAAGGAGTCTGGTTACAAATGCATCAGTGTTGTGGTGGGGAGTGCATTTAGGGACCCTCAGGATTCAAGGCCTTTGGTCCTAGACAGAGCTTTCACTTCACATCAACGTTAGGGAGCTGAAAGCAGTTTGGTTAGTCTGTCAAACCTTCCAACCCCATCTGGAAGGCAGATGCACATCAGTCATGACAGACAACACGACAACGATGTTTTTTTTATAATCAGGCAGGGTGAAGCTTGCTCCTCTTTACTGTGTCACAAAACCGTCAAGTTGTAGAATTTCTGCATAGCCCACTCTATACATTTAAAGACATCTTACCTCTCAGGATCCCAAAACAAGCAGGTGGACTAGTTCAGAACATTCTTCCACAAGCACAAGCAGTCTATCTGCCCAGAAATCACTAATAGCATTAGATAGATACCCAGGTAGATATGTTTGCAGCAAAACTCAACAGGAAATGGCAGGAGTTTTGCTCATTTCTGAACCACAGCCCGGGCTTGATCGCAGACACATTCCCTCTGCCATGGGCAGCTCACCTGCTCTATGCGTTCCCATCTTTTCTGCTCATTCACAAGGTCAAGAAGGAAAGAGTATCTGTCATACTGATAGCCCCTGCTTGGCCCCAACAACAATAGTACAGTGCACAATGCTTCTAGAACTGTCAGTAGCCTCTAATTACTCAGGGCCATGGCTGCCTCCAGCACCCCAACCTAGAGACATTCTACCTCACAGCATGGGAGCTTCCTAACTAAACCTCTTACAGTCAATATGCTTGGAACCTGTTATAAAGGTCGTCCTTGGCACCAAGAAGCCATCCACCAGGGCTACATTCTTAGCCAAGTGGAAAAGATTCTTGATTTGAAGAATGCAGAAGGGCAACTTTCCAATGCAAGCATCAACACCTTCCCTATTGGATTATCTGCTACATTTGAAGCAGCTAGATGTGGTGTGTCATCCCTAAAAGTTCACCTAATGGCGATCTCTGCATTCCACCAAGGGGTGGATGGCAAATCAGTCTTCGCTAATTTGATGGTGACCTGTTTTCTCAAGATTCTAGATGGGTTATACCCCAAAGCTCGCTATCCTATACCAGCATGGGACCTTAATCTAGTGCTCTCTAGGCTGATGAGGCCTTAGCAACATGCTCACTTCTCTACCTCTCATGAAAAGTGGCATTCCTGATCATGATAACCTCAGCCATGAGTGTGTCTTAACTCAAGGCCCTACATCCGGACTCCCATACATGTTGTTTCATAAGGACAAGATCCAATTACTTTCCCATATGGCCATCCTCCCAAAGGTGGTATCTCAGTTCCATACAAGCCAGAATATCTTCCTCCCCTTAAACCACACACCGTTAGCAGGAAACAAAGCCTAGACTTCAGATGGGTGCTTGTATTCTACATTGAGAGGATGAACCGTTTTATAGATCAAACCAACTCTATCAGAATAGAGGACAAGATGAAGGGTCTCCCAGTGTCCCAGAGGATTTCATTGTGGATCACGTCCTGCATTAGGATTTCCTATAAACTGGCAATGGTACCCACCACGGCACTGACAACTCACTCCATAGGAGAACAGGCTGCCTCAGCAGTTTTCCTGGCATATGTCTCTACCCATAGGATCTGCAGGGCTACAACGTGGACATCAATCCCCATGTTCATGTTTTAGATGTGTTGCTCAACTTCATTCCCCCCTGTTGAAGCCAGCCAGCACCCCTAGTGGTGTGACTCCAAGAGGCATTAGAGCTGACCTGATGGGTACCATTAGGGGAAAATCTTTCCAACAATTGTGCACTCAATGCGCACACATCTACTTGGAATGAACATAAGCAACACATCTCAAAGAACAACAATTATGAAAAAGTGGGTAATTTTTTTCTCTTCCACTCTGCAGATTTGTTTCTTTTATTTATAAAATAAGATGCTCCCCTTAAAAGTTGAAAAGGTTTAATGGAGAATTTAATCTGAGTTATGAAAATAAATTCCGTGGCTATGTCTACACTTGCAAGTTAGGTCGACTTAAGGAGGCTTAAGTCATCCTATGGGCAGTTAGGTCAACTTAACAAAGTGGACGAAGTCCACGTCCATGGACACCACTTTCTTAAATCGACTTAAGGTCGACTTTAAGTCAACTTAAAGTCGACCTTATTAAGTCGACTTAACAAAGTCAACCTAACTTCTTGTAGTGTAGACATAGCCTTTTATTTCAAGAGTTAATACTGATAAATATTTTTAGAATCAGGATTTTAATATATTTCATTTGTTCTCTTAACATCAGTGCATTTATATTAATACTGACCAGCAGTAAGTCACTACACAAGTCAAGATAAACACTGCAATCATTTTAGATCGATTAAGGATGATCTTAAAAACTCTGTTTGCTACCGCTCATCACATACATGTTGTAATTGCTGCATATAAATGTTCTTCTGTTTCCAGAGGGCCTGAAACCTTTTGCAAATGAGCTGAATCAAAATCATGAAAATATGTACCAACTTTGCTAGCAAAGTGTTTTGCATAACTTTACCCATGATTCTTTGCTTGCTGACAAAATTCTTTAAGCTTGTCATGACCTACTTAAGGGTTTTAGGGCAAGATTAAAATTTTCATTTTATTCTGTGCTTCAGACTGCAGTACATTTTAGCATTTGTATTTTATATTTTCAACTTTTGTTTACATGTTGATAATGGATAAGTGTGTCACCATTAGCTAATATCTAACTTTTGAATTCATGTCAGTTTCCTTTCTTTTGACTCTTAAAAAGACATTTGTTTCTAATTTGGCATGTCTGACTCAATGCATTTCAGAAGCAGGTTCATCTCCACTATAATTCTGGCTGTCAGCATTTCCATTACTAACACCTATTTTCAGGGGTTAACTCAACTGTAAATACTTGCTCTGGGCTGAAACAAGGAAAACAGTCTCTGCTGGAGGATAAATACTCATTCCTTCTCCCACCCTTCCCCTAGAATCAAATTAAAGTAAAATATCAAGTTAATATATTAAGAATTAAAAGAAACAACAGTAAAAATCAAATTGAAAGCAGTGAGCACATATGCATTAGCCGATTTTTCAGCCTTTGACATATAGTTTGTCCTGAAGTGTATTATAAGTAGTTGGTTCAATTTTCCATTTAAAAAATAGAATACAGCACAGACCTTTAGGAGCACAAAAAAGTTCATCCACATCTAGAAAATTTCTGTGAACAATAAATGAGCCAAAATGAGATAGAATAAAATCATGAATGCGGTGGAGACAGTCAATAGGGAAGTGTTACTCACCCCATCATATAACCGGGATGCGGTGTGTGTCACTCAATGAAATTAATAGGTAGCAGGTTAAAAATCAAGATAAAGAACACACACACACAGCACATAGTCAATCCGTGGCCTTCATTTGTTATGAAGGTTGAAGGTACAATTGAGTTAAAAAAAAGAATTAGATAAATTCATGAAGGATTCATCGTTGACTATTAGTGAGGTGGTCAGGGACACAACCCAATGTTCTAGTTGTACCAGAACCTCAGACTGCCTGAAGCTGGGACTGGGTAACAGGAGGCATCATTCAATAGTTACCCAGTTCTTTCCTTCCCTCTGAAGCATATGGCTTTGGCTATTGTCAGAAGACAAGGTACTGGGCTAGATGGACCATTAGTCTGTCTCAATATGGCCATGCTTTATGTTCTTAATTTATCTACAGATTATGTCCTCAAAATTACAGGAGGAACTGGATAATATAAAAGCCAGACCCAAACCTTCTCTGGCCTTGGTTTGGTAAAACAAAACCCAGGAAAGATTTTGTGAAATCTTGCAAAGAGGAGTAGCAAAATCCACTCAGGTTTTACAAATCTCAAACTGACAGGAGAATGTTCATCTTAATTATTTAAAAGGGAAAGAGGCAGGATGAAAAAAACCCTTCCAAAATACAACCCTCTATTTTACATTAATATTAATGGTGTTAGAAACAGGCCAAAGTCTGGATATTAAAAATGTGGGGCCTCAGTATTGAAACAGCGTGTGAATGGGCTCAGGGGCCCAGCCACACAGTCAGAGAATCGTAGGACTGAAAGGGACCTCGAGAGGTCATCTAGTCTAGTCCTCTGCACTTATGGCAGGAGTAAGTATTATCTACACCATCCCTGACAGGTGTTTGTCTAACCTGCTTTTAAAAATCTCCAATGATGGAGATTCCATAACCTCCCTAGGCAATTTATTCTAGTGCTTAACTATCTTGACAGGAAGTGTTTCCTAATACCCAACCCAAAACTGCCCTTTTTGCAGCTTACGCCCATTACTTCTTGTCCTATCCTCAAAGGTTAAGGAGAACAATTTTTTTCCTTCCTCATTCTAAAAATCTTTTATGTACTTGAAAATTATCATGCCCCCCCCCTCAGTCTTCACATCTCCAAACTAAACAAACCCAAGTTTTTCAATCTTTCCTCAGAGGCCATGTTTTCTAGACTTTTAATCATTTTTGTTTCTCTTCTCTGGACTTTCCTCAATTTGTCCACATCTTTCCTGAAATGTGACATGCAGAACTGGACACAATATTTCAGTAGAGGCCTAATCAGTGGAAGCATTCATAGAATCATAGAATCTTAAGGCTGGAAGCGACCTCATGAGGTCATCTAGTCCAACCCCCTCCTAAAAAGCAGGACCACTCCCACTAAATCATCCCAGCCAGGGTTTTGTCTAACCGGACCCTAAATATCTCCAAAGACGGAGATTCCACTACCTCCCTAGGCAACCCATTCCAATGCTTCAGCACCCTACTAGTGAGTAAGTTTTTCCTAATATCCAACATTGACCTCCCCTGCTGTAATTTGAAACATTGCTCCTTGTTCTGTCCTCTGTTACTACCGAGAACAGCCAAGCTCCCTCCTCTTTGGAGCACCCCTTCAAGTAGTTGAAGGTTGCTATCAAATCTCCTCTCACTCTTCTCTTCTGTAGACTAAATAAGCCTAGTTCCTTCAGTCTCTCCTCATAAGTCATGTGCCCCAGCCCCCTAATCATTTTTATTGCCCTCCGCTGAACTCTTTCTAATTTGTCCACACCCTTTCTGTAATGGGGAGCCCAACACTGGACACAGTATTCCAGATGCGGCCTCACCAATGCCGAATAGAGGGGAATTATCACATCCCTCGATCTGCTGGCTACACTCCTCCTGATGCAGCCCAATATGCCATTGGCCTTTTTGGCAACAAGAGCACACTGTTGACTTATACCCAGCTTCCCGTCCACCATAACCAACAGGTCCTTTTCTACAGTGCTGCTACTTAGCTGATCAGTCCCCAGCCTATAGCAGTGCATGGGATTTTTTCATCCTAAGTGCAGGACTTTGCACTTGTCCTTGTTAAACCTCATGAGATTTCTTTTGGCCCAGTGTTCCAATTTGTCCAAGTCTCCCTGAATCCTGTCCCTGCCCTCCAGAGTATCTACCATTCCCCCAGCTTGTTGTCATCCGCGAACTTACTAAGCATGCAATCTATCCCATCATCAAGATCATTAATGAAGATGTTGAACAGAACCGGCCCCAGAACCGACCCCTAGGGAACTCCACTCTTTACTGGTTGCCAACTAGACATTGAGCCAGCAGATCGAGGGATGTGATAATTCCCCTCTATTCGACACTGGTCAGGCCGCATCTGGAATACTGTGTCCAGTTTTGGGCTCCCCACTACAGAAAGGATGTGGACAAATTAGAAAGAGTCCAGCGGAGGGCAACAAAAATGATTAGGGGGCTGGGGCACATGACTTATGAGGAGAGACTGAAGGAACTAGGCTTATTTAGTCTACAGAAGAGAAGAGTGAGAGGAGATTTGATAGCAACCTTCAACTACTTGAAGGGGTGCTCCAAAGAGGAGGGAGCTAGTCTGTTTTCGATGGTAGCAGAGGACAGAACAAGGAGCAATGGTTTCAAATTACAGCTGGGGAGGTCAAGGTTGGATATTAGGAAAAACTTACTCACTAGGAGGGTGGTGAAGCATTGGAATGGGTTGCCTAGGGAGGTGGTGGAATCTCCATCTTTGGAGATATTTAGGGTCCGGTTAGACAAAACCCTGGCTGGGGTGATTTAGTGGGAGTGGTCCTGCTTTTTAGGAGGGGGTTGGACTAGATGACCTCGTGAGGTCCCTTCCAACCCTATTGTTCTATGATTCTATGATTACCTTTCCAGGTACTGAAGTTAAACTGACTGATCTGTAATTTCTCGGGTTGTTCTTATTTGCCTTTTTATAGACTGGCACGACATTTGCCTTTTTCCAGTCCTCTTGAATCTCTCCCGTCTTCCAGGACTTTTCAAAGATAATTGCTAAATGGCTCAGATATCTCCTTAGTCATCTCCCCCTGAATATTCTAGGATATATTTCATCAGGCCCTGGTGACTTGCAGACATCTAACTTGTCAGTTGCAGGGGTCAAGACCATAGGCTCTTGTTGTCTTGATTCTACTGGTATTTACAACTCTCTGTCACTATTGTTCAATAATTCCACTGAAGTAAGGGGAATTACATCAGTGTTCCAGAGACCAGAATTTTAATCTCTGCTGAACTACTGCTCGCTTTTTTAGAGTGGTGTCAGTTAAGATCAGTTCAGTTTAACTTGGAAGTCTAGTCCATCCAATGCTTTGGTATTTGGTTACCAATTTCAGTATTGATGGTCTTGTAACGTTTTTTGAAATGTAGAAGTAAAACAATGATGCTAACTTGAAAGGAAATAAACATTTCTGACTTCTTAACTGGTGCCATAGAAAAGGAGAAGTATCAGCAGTGGTATTTCCTAGTAAAATTTATAGCTTGTCTTTCCTTTGTCTAATCCAGTTGAAATATAAAGCCTGCAAATTCTGCAAGATGTGTTTGAATAAGAACATCCTACTCTGGCATTCTTAAGACCTTCAGTTCTTTTCCAGATTGCAGGCATAAAATCTTCTAATTTCCCTATGTTTTGGAAAAAACAAAAGTATGAAAAATCATTACCCTTTACTTCAATGATTTTGCTCACATGTAATTTCCTTTTTGTGACACATCAGTGGTTTACACACATGCCTTCCAAGGATTAGGCAGAATAAGGTTGGTCACATAAAGGTATCTCTTTCTATCACGCTGAGCAACCAAACCACCCAGTGAGTGTAATTATTATATTCATTAACATTGTTGTTTGGAACTAATGAATTTCTGTGCAAATGAAAGGGTGATTATTGGCTGACCTTTTAGATAACCCTACTGAAATGGAAAAGTGGTTCCTTTAAATTGGAATTGTAATTTGAGGGTTAATAAGTTGCATACATTTGATAATCAAGTTAAATATAATAACTTTTGTTGCAAAGGCAAATTAGATGCTTTTTTTATGTGTTGGTTTTCCTCTTGCTTTCTCCCTGGCTTATCTGTGTTTTTTGGTTGGTGAATACCTTAACAACACGTGAAAATGTCAGTGTCTTTGATTGTACACTTCCATTACTTATTATATAAAGGAAAGGAGTGAGAACACTGGCAGTTTACAAAGGCAACTGAATTATTATCACTGTAATAGTTTAACAATAGCTTAGTGAGCCTATACATGTCTTTGTAACTTAACTTCTTTACCATGTCTTGATAGTGATATTGTTTCAGAAGAAGCTGTCCCGTCCATTCCTAAATCCCTCTTTATCCATGTGAAATGTACCCACAGTCAGATTTTCCTTTTGGGCTGAAATCTTGGCTAAATTAGCTGATGGGGGATGGAGATATTTATAGAGGTGGAGTGGAGACAGAAAAGGATGGTGTGGGTGGGGATTGTGGAAGGATGTAGAGGAAGAGTTTGATTAAATTTGTTCAGAGAGCTACTTTTGTGATTAATATATGGATTTTATTTGTGCTCAAATAGTTTCAAGTTTGGCATATGGGTTGTTATTAGGAAAGCAGATATTGCTCAGTAAATATGAAAATCTTTTCTAAAGAAAGAAGTGATTAAAAAAATTGAATACAACACAAGCACAGTGTATTATTTGCCTTATCAGTTTTAAATGCACGTCCTGCTTAACTTTAGAACCCTCTCTTGCCATCCACCAACCATTCTTTTCACTATCAGACTCATGCATTTCCACCACTGTCCCTCGCTGTCTAATTTAATGCTAGCATCAGAAAGTACCCATTAGGTCTGGCAAAACTTTCTGTTCGTTTCCACAACTTTTTTTGTGCAAGTTCTGAGCCTCATGCCCTACAAAACACATTTACCTGCAGACAGGTGTCAGACTTCTTTGAAAGTTCCAGTTTCAAAGGATTTTTATTTTATCTGGATTATTTCTGACACCATTGTTGAAGGGCTAGCTGTTATCTCTGGGTTGTCAGTGAAAACTATTGAGAGCAGAATACAGTACAGAGAACTGTCTCTGTGTAAACTTGTTACAATTGTTCCTCGTATACTGTATACTGACTATTCGGTTTTGTGTGTCTTAGTTACTAGCGCAATGACCATTTTGTGGTATAGTGGCATATACAAATTACGAGTTTGATTTTTCTTTATATTTAACAGTTTCAGGTACTTAGTGATTTTTCTAGTTACTTTTAATCAACAATACCACTCACTCACCAGGGCAATCTCCCAAAAAGACAGAAAAGCCTGTTCAAATGCAAACCTTCTGAAGGTAGATGACATAACTATCCTTTTGTTTAGATGTCTGTGCTACAGGGAAAATCAATCCACACTCCCGTGCTGGACCAAATATTTTATTTTACCAAACACTAATAATTAAAACTGTGAACACAGGTGTTTATGGTTTTGAGAATGAGGCATTTCTACAAATAATGCATTTTTTCCTCAGTTTATTTCTGAATTATCTTGTTAGGAGATTGTCTAATCTGTACTTCCACTTTTTTTTGTCTCAAGCAACAATGATTTCCCTCCTTCCCATTAGATATAAGTAAAATGTAGATTTGCTTCCTTTACCACATCAGACATTTGGTTAAATCCCATAAGGCTCTACTATTCTGTCTAGACTAATTTAAAATTTATCATGAGAGTGTTAGTGGCAGATAAAGTCCAGTGCTACAACACATGGATGATTTCAAGCTAGGGCAATAATGGTGTTACCCTAAATAAGGGATTTTAGGCCTCCCTAGAATAACCTGCCTATTGCCCCCTTAATCTAATCCTCCCGAGTTTTGGGTTTCCAGGGCAGTTAAAGAAACACTAAAGGATATGGATATAATCTTCTGATAAAATGATTGACACAGGCAGTATTCCTTCCCTAAACCAAGTATCTTTTTTTATTAATGTAACAAATAATCCCTATTACAATGTATTCTAAGACTAGACATCAGACACAAATCCCTTCTTGCAAGTTAAAGAGCATTTAAACTCCAGTAGTGTACATTCAGTCTAACCGATTCTAAATGATGGCCAGTCTTTAGATCTCTGACAGCAGTTCATAATTTATACTTTAAATCTTACATGAGAAAATGACACTTAACACATGTGCGCACACACATCTCAAGCACACACACACTAGTACTATACTATACTTTACTTAGGCTATATTATAGTTAAAACTAACAGGCTTATTCTGTTTATTGATTCTGCTGCATTGGCTGATGTTTGCTACTGCTTGATCAGCTCTGGTCAGTCATTTTGATTCTGTGTCGGGTCTCTTCAGCAGACCCTCGGAACTTTCTCTCGCTCGCCAGCAATTCTTGTTGGCTCCTAGTTGCCTGACTGACTGCCACCACTCTGCGTTTTATACTGTCAGATCTCTATTGAGCATCCTAGCTGTCAAACTTTACCTCATCCCTGGTTACTGCATATGCTTATTACTACTAGAAAAGCAGCCCCAAACCAACCTCTTTCATATCTTTGTACTGCACATGCTCATTGCTAAGCATGATCTCATTCTGCACATGCTCACTTACGTTATGTTACTTTAGAGCCATCATTATCTCACCTGACACTACTGCCTATGCTCCAAATCTAGTTTACTTTATGGCCATCTCATTTTATGTAACTTTCACTACTGGGATTCTCAGCTCAGAGCTATTTAATGCCCATACCTCATTCTCCCCTCAGCCCTGGTCATCTGACTAAGGCCTGCCATAGTCTACACTATGGCACTAAGTCAGCCAGAGATATGCAATCAACGTGCCGCAGAATGCGTATCTCCATCAACTTACTTACTTTCACTTACCTTGGCGTCTTCACTCGCCTGTGTTGACAAGAAATGCTTTCCCTTCAACACAGTGTTTCTCTTGTTGGAGGGGTGGAGTTACTGCATCGAAGGGAAAGCACTTCTGGGATCAATTGAGCGGGTCTACACTGGCCGCTCCATTGATCCCATTGTGATGATTCATGGGGATCGATGCAGACTTTTCAGTGAGAACATGGCCTAACAACGGTAAATGACCTGCAGCTTACAGTTGGTGCCTTATTCAAGAGAGAGGCCAGAGACGCAAAATGGAGGTTAGGAGTACAAAATGGAATTGAGAATTTTTTCGGTATCAGTGGTACCAAACCCGTCCAGTTCTCCAGATTTTACATGGTGGTTCTCTTCATGGTCACTGGCTTATGACCATGTTTGATACTCTTTTTTTTTTTGTTTCTTAGGTTTCCTTCAGTGACAGCTGTCTCTTGGATGGCATCAAATGGTTTTTACCTGATTTCCAAAAAAAAATGTGCTAGTTCCCCTACTGCTAGGATGTTTGCTTCCCCCCCCTTGCTAGGATGTTTGCTTCCCCCCTTTATTGTTAAATAAGTTTGGCAACATTTGGTCTCTGACAGGCCTGTAAGTCTTAAAACTTTGCTCCTCTTTCATTATGTACCAGGCAGGTGCTATGGCTTTGGGTAGGGCCCTGGACTGGAAGTTGGGAGAACTGGTTTCAATTCCTGCCTTTGCCACTAACCAGCTGTGAGACTCTGGGCTTTGAGGTATTTGACTTCACCTCTTTTAGACCCATCTTCCCCAACTGTAAATTGATCAGAATGCTGCTTACATTATTTATAAAGCATTGTATAAAAGTTAAATGTTGTTCACACCTTTTGGCTATCTTGATTAATGGGTGAGTGGAAAAGAAACTCTTTAAATAACCCAGTGCTTACATATTACACCCAATTGCCCCCAACTCCATTCAAAACAGCTACCCACCTGAGGGTGATCAAATAGCAAGTGTGAAAAAATTGGGATGAGAAAGGGTTATAGGAGAGAGAATAAGTACCTATGTAAGACAGAGACCCTAATATTGGGATGGTCCCAAGAATATTGAAATATCTGGTCTTCCTAAATCACCTAGATCTGGACTATACCCAACTCAGGAATCATTTCACACTATGGAGCGCTAGTCCATGTAAGAGAGTGATCACTGGATGAGTATTACTTTACATGGGATAGTGGTCTCTGTTTGTTTGTTTTCTTTCTTCCTTTCTCAGCCATACCCTTCTGGATCCAAAGAATCCCACTCATGCAGGTAGGCTTCAATGAAGTCCTGTGGGGAGGTGTTTGGGAGACTATTGTTACTCATTTCTGGGGGCTTCTCCAACATGCTAAGGACTTGTGCAAACACAAAAAGGATGGTCCTCGTCCTTCACTCTTTAAAAATACATATGTTCTGATACTACAATGACAGGTGGCACTATAAAAGCAGGTATATGTGGTGTTTGCTGAAACCCTTCCTTTGACAGAATTCTGGCCAAATTTGATCTTCTACTTACTTCTAGTCATTTATTTCAAAAACTACTATTTGTCCCTTGGTCAAATAGCTTCCCTTGTATCTTTCTGTGCATGTTATAAGGCTCTGTCTGTCTGTCTTGCACACACGCAGAAACTTCCATTTGGATTTATTCTCTCTTCCCTGTAATTTTCAATTAACCAGTAGGAATTTTTCACAAACGCTTGAACCCCATCTCCTCCAAACCTTGGAGTTTAGAAATTAAGGCTTCAAATTTTTAAAAGTGAGTATACTTTGTTTTAAACATTTAAAAAAGAAGCATAGATGTATATAGAGGAGAACAATAGCCACGTAGCATGCCTGCAGAAGAAAAACTGAAGCCCTAACTTTTTGGAAGATGTGCTTCAGTTGAACACAATTTACTGGGCTCAATACGTGAGAAACTAGGTGAAATAGGTGATGCATCATGCATCTGACGAAGTGGGTTAGCCCACGAAAGCTTATGCTGAAGAAAATCTGTTAGTCTACAAGGTGCCACAGGACTCTCGTTGTTTAGATGAAATACTGTGGTTTGTATTATATAGGAGATAAGACTTAAATATCCAGTAACCCATTCTGGCCTTTAAATCTATTAAACAAAAGCTTTTAGTAACCTACATTATGAAAAGCAGGAGGATATAGTCCAATGCTAAAGAGTTTTGTACCTAAAAATATAACTATGCTAATTATGAGCGATATTTCGAATGTGGTTTTAGTCCTGCTACTGATAGCAAATCAAGGGAGAGCTCTCTCTTTTATTTCAGGTAAAACCTATCCAGAGGTATTTTCTCTTAAGACATTTTCCATCAAAGTGAAAACTCTTTGCTTTTGTCATTCTTATACGTGAGAATAATTAAAGAAATATTGAATAAAGAATAATTAAAGAAATATGTTGATTCTTAATTATAATAGATGTATTTGCTCCTTGCTGTGCTGTTAAGTTTTTCAGTGTAGCAAAGATCTCAGCTACAGATAATTGGTACAGTTAACTTAATTATGTCACTGGCTATGGAGACCCACAATTAAGCTGTATTTAATTTTTAAAATGTTACTAAAACACTAGGTGACATGACATTTAGTTTTCATTAGTAAATAAATGATTTTCTAATAGAGTTGTATTGGGATTATTTGGGGCATATAGCAAAAAATCACATAGTTAGTGTATAACAACCTCATTAGCACACAGTTACCTATAGGATGGAAAAAGAAGGAATAATGCAAGCTGAATAGCTTCTCACATTATAAATGCAATGGAAAGAATGTGTGGAAATCAAAATGACAACAAAAATCACAGATAAACAATGCTGCTAACAAAACTGAGAATTAGAGTGTCTCAACCAAAAAAATAATAAAAAAGCTCTTTCCTATAGAGTGACATTGTTTGGACTTGACTTTATAATGCAATAAAGTTGAATGTGGGAGAGAGAAATACTGCCAAATGCAAGGGCTGAAGTTCATGCTAAGAAAAATGATACCAGGCAAGGCTGCAAAATAATGTCATTCAGAAGTGTATAAAGTGTTGGATTCCCC
>ML685797.1:6829672-6881194 GCA_007922175.1 Pelusios castaneus
CCAGTTAGTATGCTAGTAACAATGTCCCAAGTACAGAGTTAAAACCTGTTCTTTGGAAGAGAAGAATCGAGCTTGAAACTTTTTTTTTTTTTTTTTTGATCCAGATGATATGAAGTCATTTGATGGGCTTTCATGTTATAAAGATTTTATTCCACAAGATAGGTATGATGCTGCCTTACTATTAACGAGAATACAGTATTCATTCATTTGCTATCCCTGGCCTTTTTGGATGACCTTTACTATTTGAATGAGACTAAACATGGAATTTTAAGGGAAAAAGAGCATCAGTAGCCAAATTTCGCAGCATCAGCTCAACACCAACCACATCGAATTTAACAGCTACAGTTCTGCTGCTGTTTAGTTATGTGTTCCCTTTGAATGACTCTGTTAAGTGATAAAGAATAATATTGATCTGTAATGCCCAGGACAATCTTACTTTCTTTTCTTTCTAGAGTGCTTCCACATTTAGGCCTGGTCTGCACTAGAACATTAAGCCAGCTTATTAATGTTGCCCAGGAATGTGAACAATCCACCCTGAGCAGCATAGTTAAAACATACTAACCCCAGTGTAAACAGTGGTAGGTTGAAAGAAGAATTCTTCAGTTGAAGAATTAGTTACCCTCTCTAAGCAAGGTGGATTATCTATGCCGATAGGAGATCCCCTCCTCTCAGCATAGGTAGTGTCTATCCTAAAGCACTACAGTGGTGAAACTGTGTTGCTATATTCAAAGGGGTAGCCATGTTAGCCTAGTTCAGCAAAATAAACAAGGAGTCCTGAGGCACTTTTAAAGACTAACAAATTTATCGCAGGAGCTTTCGTGGGAGAAAATCCCACGTTGTCAGATGCTTGAAGGTGGAGAATTTACAGACTGGGAGGAAAATAAATGCAAGGAAGTGTAAGTACAGGATCAGGTCAGACTGTTACAGCAAATCAAAGCAGTTGTTTAGATTCAAACAGTGGAGAACAGCATATAGAGGGAGATAAGGTAAAATCACCCATTTTAATAAGAAAAGAACCAGAAGTCCCTATTTAACGCTAAGGCAACAGTGTCAAATCTGCATATGAATTCCAATGCCCTTTGGGGGTTGCATGGCTTTATGCCTTAAACCGGTCCTGCTCTCTCACTTATAAATCAACATGAAATGCCCAAGATAGGCTTAGATTTAAGATATAAAGCTGTCAGTGATTCCTGGGAACATTTCTGTAGCTCATCCTTGGGGGAAATAGGTAGTTTGTCTTGTTTATCCATATTCAGAGTTTCCACCTTCTGGTGTACATTAAGTCGTTTACAAAGAATCCAGCCTTTACAGGATCTTGGTTAGGAATCATGTGCAATATTTTGCAAGTCTTTCAGCTGCTCTGAGTTCTGCTGGAAAGTTACAAGTCCAGAGACCACTGCATCAAGCTTTAATGAGGACTGAATGCAGGGCTAGCAATGTTTATAAGGTCTATGGTTTGTCAGTGCAGCTTATTGCATCTATGGGACCTGGGGATGTGTACGCTGTGGAAGAGAATAATCCTCAGAAGGAGCGTATTTGAGACTTGATGGAAGTCAGAAGGCTACAAAGCTCAGATGATGTAGCTTATCACTCTCCTGAGAAATTCATGTCTCCATACAAGCAAAACCCTTAAGAGTTTTTTTTTTAATTAAAGGAGAAAAGGAACAAGCAAGTGACCCCCATTCCCACCCCCTTTTTTAAACTATTCTACTGCAAACTAAGAAAATTACAAGAGAGAAATCTTTGAGGTACGAGGTACATTGAGAAAAATGGCTTCTTTCAAAACAAAATTAATAGGTCATAAAAAATCCTAGATGTTAGAAATTTGCTAAAGAATTTTGCTGATAACCTTAACTCTACCCCATTTTACCACTTTCTCCAATATAGGTGTTTTTACTGCAGCCATTTCCATTTTATGTGAGCATAGTCTGCCTTATCCACAGTCACCGTATGGGATGGAAATCCCACTGTACCCACACCTTTCACCATCTTAACAATTGTCATAGACCTGCAACACTCTAGTCAAGGGCATACTCTTCCCATACCAACCACACAGACCACTGTCCTTCGTATGCCTGACTGGGAGTGGTGTTTCTTCTTCAGGGTGGGGGAAGGTATTCATGTGTCAGCTCTGGTTTTCCTGCTACATCACACCACAGAATATGCAGCTGCTGTCTCCTGCCTTTCTGCGCTTTTATTAGAAGAGTCATCAAATGATGTGACTGAGACTGCAGAGGGCTGTGCCTAAAACGCTATCTTCTCTTCCTCATTTGGGGTGGACTTTGTACTTTGCAGTGTCAGTTCAGAAAATTATTTTTTCTCCTTCTTGATGAACGTTGGTGTCCTTTACATCAAAGATTAAGAACCAAAGGTCCTGTCTCAATAGAGAGCTGAGGGGATGGGTATAGGTTACACTGTAATTTTCATGGTCATTATTGATTTCATGAAAAACATGAAATGAATCATTTTGTGATGGAAAAAATTTAGACTGTTGATAACTAATGTAATCATGAAACCTCCACTGGTCACTTACTTTTGGGGTTGGTAATGGATAGTGCTGTGTACCTGAGCACATTAGAGAAATGTGCTGCTTAAATGTAAGATAGTGTATCTGCTAACCTTGCTGGAGGAAATAGCTCACATTGCTTTTGAAGCTGTGTATATAGATTACTCGCTACCACTGAAATGCAGTTACTCTCTTTGGGAACATAGGAGCCACAATGCTGCAGCAATAGATTTTCAGAGGATGTGAAAAAATAAGGAAGGAAGAATGCATGCCAGAATTTGGCAGTAAATTAAGAATAGCAATTTATCTGTTCCACAACATGGTAAAGGGAAATCTAATATACTGTATATAAGGGCTTCTATCATGGTAGAAGCTTCATGTTTACTGTGTATAGTTAGAATCTTTATTTTGCATCATCTAAAATTGTTAGTTCTGGTGCTTCTCAAGCTAGACAACCAAGGAAAAAGTTCCCAAACTGATTATCTGTTATTTTCTCTCCTAATGTTTCAATGTGTGAAAGACTCCTCTTATGAAACATCTCCTTAAGAATCTTCTGATCTTTTAAAAAAAAATGCCACCAAGCATTTATTTTACAGGAAGCTACAGAGATTCAGAGATTCGAAAATCAGATGGGACCATTATGATCATGGTCTGACCTGTCTGATAGTGCATAGGTTTTCCCTGAAATAATTTGTTGGAACTAGAGCAGATCTTTTAGAAACACACACCTTTACTCTGTGATTCAAGTGGTTCACTGGCTTGTCTTTTCCAGACAGTAAAGGACCAATACTTAGTCTCTTTTCTTCTCTCAGTGTATAGTATGCTAATTGAAATAAATATCTCACAAACTAACACAAAATAAAGTTATTCCTCAACCATCACAAGCTGGGAACCTGAGGCTCCAGAATTGTCTTCTCTTATTCAAGGACTTGCCACATCAGCCAACTTCCTTTCTGTAGCTTTCTTTCTTAACTGAATCACTTCCTGGCTTTTATAATCACTTGATCATTCTGATCTAGTAGACAGGGTAGTGGATCAGTCACAGATGGAGCTGGGGCCAATACCCCTTAAAGGGCCAGCCACTTTGTGACATGGTTCATTACACATAATGTCTCCTTCAATTTCATGGGTCCCTAAAAGACCAAAGTCTCTTCTTAGGGTTTTCTGCAGCCTTGTCCAGAAGAAAAAGATAAGGAGTGGCTTGCTTCAGCCAACCCCAGGAAAAGACCATCTGGTGTGTGTGTGTATATAATATAATATAATATACAAGTACTATTTTTCACTCAGTCAGTTGCAGAGCCCTTCGATTTCTATCTGAGCCATTTCTTCAGGGTTCTCATGAAGAACTTGGCTTCCCTTATCCTTCCACCCCCTCTTGAGCCTTTGGTGCTTTCAATGGAAAGGTATTTGTAATTGAATCCAGCTAGTCACCATGAATTTGCTGACTTCAGGCTGCATTAGGTATCTGCACTCAATTACATCTAGCTTGCACCAGAAATCTTGCTTGAGATTTTTTCATAGGCTACGGTGTTGCCTGCTGTTTATAAAGAAGGTTGATCACAGGCAGACTTTTCTGCTGATAAGTTTCATCAACATGCTTACCTGCTCCAGAGGCTGTTTGACTGTTTAGCCTAAGTGAAGGGCATTAACAAACTAATATACTTGCCAGCATGAGAGTCACAGTGAGTGGAATTTCACTATTTGGGAACACTGCTGATACATGTTGAATTACGCCATCTATTTCTTTTTGGGTTAACAATTGAAGCTGGAAACCTACACTTGATATTGTGCTAGATGTCCGCAGTGGGTAAAGGATGTTAGAAGGAAGGCTCCTGGAAACGTAAAGTGGTGGCCAAAAATAATAAACTTTATTAGTCTCCCTGTGATCGGGTGGCTTCCCCCCCCCCCCGCCTCCAGTCGGGCGGGGGGCGGACAGGCCGACCTTCGCTCCGAATCTGGGGAGGGGCGATCCCTGATAAACAAGCCTGGCCCCAGTTGGGGCGGGGCAGGCAGTAGTCTCTAGCCCAGGGAAGGGCGAGTCTCTGTGAACAAGCCTCACCCCCAGTCAGGGCGGGGCAGGCAGTAGTCTCTAGCCCAGGGAAGGGCGAGTCTCTGACTCACAGGCACCAGCCTGGCCCTGGTAGGGCGGGCAGGCTACAGTCTTAAAGCAATCAGTCTCACTGTTCGGGAACGTTGTAAAAGGAGGTACACAGTCGGAAGAGGCGCCACCAATAAACCTCAGTGGCTATAGCAGGATGGTGCCAAGGCCCCGGAGGCGGGAGGCCGCGAACCAGGCCCCCGACCTGCTCGGGTTGGTTAGGGAAAAGGGGTGTGGGAGGGGGACGCAGGCCCACCCACTCCACTGCATCCCAGCCCAGGGCCCTAGTCAGTGGCAGAGGCGCCTGCCACTGTGGTCAGCGGGGCTCCTGCCGAAACGCACTGACCCTCAGCAGGCCCACCCCTCACTCGGCGGTAGCCAACTGCCCTGGGCTTCTTCCTCCCACCCTGGGGGTTCGGGGGTACCTGGATCTCCTTTCCTAGGAGATGTCGGGGTATTCCGCCAGAGGGAAGTTCCCGAAGCCATCCATCTCGTCGGGGGGTGGCAAGGGTGGTAGGGTCTCGTCCCGCTCCTCCAGGAAGGGCAGCTCCTCAAGGTCGCAGGGACTGTTGGGGGGTTCCGGTCCGTAGGGCTCCAGGGCAGCGGGTGGCTCCCTACGGTCTTCAGTCCAGGGTAGCTCCTCCAGGTCACAGGAACGGTCAGGGGGGTCCTCCGCCAAGGGCAGCTCCTCCAGGTCGCAGGGTCCGTACCCTCCTTCCAGGCTTCCGGGCTCAGGGTTAGCGGCTGGTGGGGGTGGACCCTCTGTAGATGAGGGGTCGCTCTGGTCCCTGAAGGCAGGTGTCCCCTTAGCCCGCCTGGGTCTGTGCCACAGGGGGCGATCCTCTGGGCCCCAGGCAGTGGGAAGCGGGGGCCAAGTCTTCTCCGGCCTGGGGCCTGGTCCTGCAGCAGGGAAGTGTGGTGCTTCCCTGCCGATATCTGGGCCCTGACTGAGGGAGCTGCCAGCCTTCTTATACTGTTGGGCCGGGTCCCGCCCCCTGGCTTCCTGCCAGCCCGGATTGGCGGGCCTGGCTCCTCCCCTTTAACGGGGGTTGGCTCAGGGCTCCTGCCTGTCTCCCTAGGCGGCCATGTTCCCTGGCCCTTGCTCTCTCCCTTACACTCCCTCTTTGGGACGCAAAGGGTTAACAGTTGGGCTGCTTGCTGGACTAAACTCAGAAGTCAGCTTCACAGAGTTACACAGAAATAAACGTTTAGAATAAACCCTCCTCTTGGACTCTTTTGATAATTCAGAGATAAAGTATAACAAGACAGAATCCAATACATAAACAATAAGCATAACAATAATCCCCAAACCTACACCAATTGTAATACCTTGGGTTAAAACTGAGGTAGAAGAATTATTCACATTCAATCATGAGGAGTAAACGTGGGGGGGTAATTCAGGTTCACATACGTACCATGACTATCAGGCAGGTGATTAACAACAGCATAACGTCTTAAGGTGGAGGTTGAAATCGACTCGGGCCGGCACTCTCGGGGGAACTCCTACTGCAGGGTGATCAGGCCGAGCAGTTAACTCGAGGAGACTCTCTCGGGGTCCATGCGGCATGGTAGCTTTTATGGCCCAGGCCATGGCTTCCTGCCGAGGGCTGTGATTGGCCAGATTTCGCTGCAGCAGGAATTTTGGGGCGAGGGTCTGCCCGGTTCCTCCTGTCCTTATTTGTGCAAAGGAATTTTCACCAGCTCTCTAGGTTCCGGGTCAGAGCCTTCTACACCCCTGGGGGTGGGGGGCAGAGCAGCCATGATTGACTTGCCCTCCAGCACATGGGCGAGGGGGATGACCCACCCCTTTGGGAACTGGCTGAGAACGAATCAGGGTCCGAATAAAGCATGTTGATAGTCACAAGCCTAGCAGCCAGGAGTTCTTTACCTGACCTGGGGGGCAGTATCTGGTATGTGACCTGAGAAGAGTATCTGATAAACAGTGTCTCTACGTGACCTGAGGAGAAACAGTTTCTATGTCTTTATATCACAAGGGAGGTGGCGGCCAGTTTATGGGGTGCTCATAACAGCACCTTAACACTAGAGATAGAGGAAGACTCATTAGTTGGAGAATACAAAGGGAAAAGGAGATAACAATTGTAGTGAGAAGCAGAAATCTTGAGGGAATTGATCAAATCCTGGTACATGGGGTTTTCTCTAGAAGATCCTGAAAATGCATTGACTGGAAGGGAAAATTGCTGTGTATAAGAGTGAACAAAAAATTCTAATAGTTTGAAAAATAAGGAATTGATTCCTGTATCTCATACTTCCTCTATTTCACAAGATGGATACAGGTATTTAGTCATACAGCTTTCACTGGCCAGATCAACCCCACAGGTACAGAGTGAGTATAATTTATAGTTAGCCCTGTACCTATGAACTTAGATGTGCCGGAGGGAGGGTTGAGGTGGGGTTCACCTGTTGGGGAGGCCTTTAGAGTTTATTTAGGACTTAATAGGAACTCCACTGGTGAAAGTTGATTGGAGAAGTGCTGGACTATTGCATTTCTAGGTCAGATTGGCCATGCCCTCTCCTAGATGAGCCCTGTCCTCTTTTGGTCTATTGATGCTAATGGACATCAGGAGCTAACCACTTACAGATGGAGAGGTCCGCCTTTACTGTAGGAGTTAGAGAACAGCCTTTCCTTTTCTCTCTCATTCTACCAGCACATGTGAAAAATTCTCCTGTCTAGCTCAGAAGTGAGACAGAAAGTGACTGTTGGTTATTTGATTGCCGTGCTCTGAATTTTGCATCCTAGTTAGAATGGTCTTTAGAACTGCTTTTTATCTTTGCTTTTAGCTGACTCCAGCAAGAAACATCTGTTGGGTTTATGTCCATCAGAATTTTAGCCAGGAATCTGAAATCTGACAGAAGATAACAACCTTGCTGAATTAAAGTAGTGAATGGGGATGGGGGGGAGGGAGAGGGAATACTCTAGTCTCAGCTTTGCATTTGTGAATGTGCCAGATTTAGTGCTAAACTCATCTGTATGGGTACCAGCTGTATTAGCATGAGGAACTACGGAGGAGGGAAGATACCATTCAGCTCTTTCAGACAAGCGAATGATAGATTTCGGACAAAGTTAATGACCTTGCCTACATATTATTTTCAAGTCCTGACAGCTGACACAACCTTCTTTTGGATAGTATTTTAAATGGTTTGAAGTATTTATGTAAGCAGATTCTCCTCATTCAAAGAAAATAGCTCAGTAAGTATTTAATATTTATTAAAATAGCAGAGTATAAGGTCTGACCCTGAGATTTTTTTAATATAATAATTCTGTGAGTAGCTAAATGTTTGCAGGATCAGGCACTTATTTTGTAAAGAGTCTTCTATACACAGACTTATAGAGCTGAATTCAGTTTTAATAGTTGAGGCCTGATCTTGCAAATGGATCTCTGTGGGTGGATCCCTGATTGTCTGGTGACTACCCAGGTGGATCCAGTAACAGATTCAATATCTTATCCGTTCAGGAGAGAAATGAAGAGGAATAATGGAAAAGAAAGAACAGCATCTTTTCATGTGACTTAAATGTGTAGAGCGTGGTGGGCAAATTCACCTGGGATTTCTGAGTTATTTGGGAAATCAAAAGGCCGATGAAATATGTTAAATGAAATTAAACCCTAGCAGTAGAACAACTAGTTCAATAGCCACAGTATGTGTTAGTCCAGCTACAGCAAGGGCATAATGTAGCAAAATTGAAAATGTCACCCAGTCCTGTTTCAAATCCACCCATCCCTTCTCCAGCACAACAGAGCTCCTTCCTCCAGTCAAAACCACTCTCTCTGTCACACACAAAGAAGTAGTCACTTTGCCCGAATAGAACCTTTCACCCAATTGGTTCTTTAACACCCCCGCTCCTTCATCAGTCTCAATTATCTTTCAGCTGCTCTCTCTGCTCCTCTTCTAAGAGAGGCAGTCAGTGTTTTCTGGATAGGGCTCTGAGCTGGTTTCCATTCCCAACTCTGCCACAGTCTGCTGTGTGACGTTGGGCAAGTCAGTTCACCCCTGTCTGCCTCTGTTTTCCCTCCCGCTCTTTATCCCTTCCTATTTAGATGTTTGGTGCAGGGACTGTCTCTTACTCTGTACAGTGAGTCCTCTGGTCTGTGCTATCATAATACGAATAATCTCTGTCACCCCACTGCTACCGTTGCGTCTTTTGTCATCTGGAGCTGCATGTATGCATGCTCATGAAGCCAAGTTGCAGACTTACGCAATGGTGCTGCTCCAGGTTCATATGATGCTTCCTCTCTCAATAACTTGAAAAAGGAGCTAAGAAGAGGGAGAGGATGCAAAAGAACTTGAAGCTAAGTTCACAGGGAGAGGAGGCAGCTTCAGCTTCCAGTAGAGGAAAGTAGGAGTGCAGGGACAGGCATCAGACAGTATTGTGAATGGTGCGCTGCTGTGCCAAGCTGCTAAAGGCCATGAGATCTGATTGAGCCATATTTGCACTCCTCTGTGCTGTAGCATTTAAAAGTAGGGCAAATTCAAGCCTTATTTGAGTGAGATGGAAGGCCTTATGTATGTAAGTGTAGGTAAAGTGGAATTCAGGGATTTCTTGAGTGGTTGAGGTGCACATGTAACAAGAGGGATACCCTTTTAAAGGCAGGAAGACACAACCAAGGAGTTCTTTTTTTCTGAAGTGATGACATTTACCAAAATCTAAAGAAGCGTTATGATTTTGGTGTTTGTATTCCAGCTCGATTATTTTTGATAGTGCAGATTTGTGATTTTCTCAGACAACACACACTGTCAAAACATTCACACCACTGGAAATTAGATGCTTCTCTCTTTCAAAAACTGACAATCAATTTTAGGAAACCTATTTGGTTTCTCACACGATTTATCAAGTGAAAGTTGCAACATCAGCTAATTCCCATAGGCTTTACTTGTCAATTAGAGCCCACAGTTGAGAAGGAAAGAGTTTAGTAAACTTCCTTCCTCTTTGTTCCTCAAGCGTGAGACAAAGATCATGTCCAGCAAACGCGTTGCAATGCTAACACGTTGTGTGTGGTGTTCTCATCAGAAACTCCGAAATGAAACGTCACATATTTTGCAAGAGATTCTTTTTCGGGCTTCTTCAAAATGTCTAGTAGCTTTTTTTGTTGCATGTTATTTCTGTGCATTATTGATTGTTCTCTGTCAAACGTTCCTCACTTAAGTTTCAGTGTGCTGACGGCAGTTTAAAAAAAAACCCAATTTCATATATGGCAACTCTTCATAGCTCCTTTATGAAATCATAAGGCAAATTCTTGGCACAAAGAGTTTATCTATGGCAAGGGAAGGAAGGGTGGGAAAGAAAAAGAAGTGAATTAAAGCTGTACCATAGATTGGTCAAGGCTCTTGTGTCCCTGCATTGAATCATTGAACAACCATCTTGGCATAATTGTAGTGTGAGTCTCCAGTTTGGGCTGAGCCTTAGGGCTCTTTCCATAAATGCTTTCACTGTAGCTTGCTTTTATATGTGCACCAGAAACTTAGGTCATTAAGTGGTAACCAATTCCAAATGACTCAGAGATTGCTATAAACGTAGCAAACAAAGCTAAACTTTTAAAAAGCAGATTGACTTTTCTGCATATAATAGTTTGGGGATTTTTGCGCTTTACTTTAAATTCTTTGGCTCTGAGCAAAGCATTTTTAGTTTCCTTTGAGTAGTGCTTTTAAGAACATAGACCCACTATATTGAGTATGCCCTTGATGCAAGACCTCTATTACAATTCTGCTAGCTTCTGGGAACATATCCGGCGAATGTACTTGCTCAGTAGGACAGGTGATGGCCTCATTTCTTTCTTTCTTCTTTCTTCGCCAGATGTATCAAGGTACAGTTTTATTCCATGTTCCAAAAAGATGTCTTGTTTCTTTTCCACTGCATGTTATATCTTACTTTTCCTGAAAAGTTTCTAATGTTAAAACTTACCATTGGAAAAAAAGTGGTATTTTAAAAAACAACATTTTTTGCCCCTCCTCCAAGAATGTATGACAACCAAGAAATTTAGAATTAAACGAAGTCAGCCACAAAAGAACAAAACAAAAATGTGACCAGATAGGTTGTTTTGTAAAGAGTGAAGTACAGTCAGTAAGTACTATTTGTCACAGTTACATTTGAAGTTAAAAAGATCACTATATCGCTGCAGTTGTTGTATTAATTCCAGTCATTCTCTGATTTTTATTTCAACAACATTGTAGGTAGAGGGTCACTTTTGGTAGCTTTCATAGTCTAGGGACACTTCCATTAAACAAGTGCTATTGACAGAATGGACTTTGTCATTCTAGAGGAGGTTTTCAAAAGCACTAAAGGGATTTAGGACCACAAGTCCTGTTGAGACTCAATGGAACTGATGCTCCTAAATCACTTATGTGCTTTTGAATATATCTTCCCAAGTTAATGATTTTGTTAGCCACACACCTTTACAAAAAAGTTAGCTGAAAATAAATACTCAACTCATTTTCTTACAGATGAGCACGTTACAATTTGGAAATTTTTCTTTTATTCAAATATTTATATTTGCTTCCTCCCTCTTGCAAAAATGACAATTGTTTGAGTTTTATAGTTCCTTTTCTTGCAATAGACATATACAAAACATAGAATATCCTGGAAAAAGACAGGAAATATAAAAACAGAAAACTAAACTTCAATATATCAATTACATTTCTAAAACTAAATAATAAATAAAAGTATATACCTTAACTAGTATTTGCAGTGCTACAAGTTCAGGTTGTGTGGCATGTGGTAACCTTCTGGCCTTGCCTTAGGCTCCCAGGCTTTGTACAGAGGGGCTGTGATTATGGATGTTGGGAGCCATATAACTGAGTGAGTCTTGGAGCATTACAATTCTGAAATTCTTCCCAAATTTCTCTTTTAGCTTTAGAAATGAGTTTGGGTGTGCTGTCTATGTAAGGGCCACCTTTCTCTCCAGCAATCCAGGTCACTGAAAGATCTCATCCTGTGGTAGATTCTTGTGTGCAACCAACTTCCACTGAGTCCAAGGAGTTGTGTGCGCAGCTGGGGGTGTAATACACAATAATATGCCATTGAGAGACACAAGTTTCTAATGTTTTAGTTTTAGTTTCAGTATCTGGGGGGGGGGGGGGGGGGGGAGGAGCAGAATTTTTTAAACAAATGCTGTTTTTAACCATTAAAAACTTGAATCATTTTATTTTTCTGGTGTGTGAGATTATACAAGAAAATAGTTTTCTTAATTACCCAGTTACTTCCAACAAGTAGGCTTGTGGCACTTTGCGTTAAATATATTTGTTCGTCTTTAAAAAATGCCACAGGACTCCTTGTTTGTTTTGCTGAACTAGACTAACATGGCTACCCCTTTGTAACCAGTTAATTCCATTAATGTTCAATGCCAGTGCGGATCCTGTACCAAAACAGCCGTTTAATCTCGGATTAATTCAATATTTGTATATTTCATTTTGCCTTTTTTCTTAGGGGGAGAAAAAGGCACAGTACAAAAGTAACTAATCTGAAATTAAACACAATATTTTGTTTTTACAAATACTTTCAAATTCTTTTGCCGACAAAGTTGGGTAAATCTTCTTAACTGGTGTGTAGTGCTGGGGGCAGTTCTTCTAAGTCAAGACATTTTAAAATAGGCATGAGATAAAAATAAAATATTTCCCCAAACTACTACTATTTGATACATCTGTTCTAGAATATAAGGTTTGTTATGCTGCTTTAGAACGAAACCCTGAAAACTTTTTGGTGAAGACTCAGAAATGGCTTTTAAATACTAAAAGTTGTTTATAGCTCTTCGCTGCTGAAGATAAGTGCAACAAGAGAACAAGACTGGACAATACATTATGTCCTAATTGGATGTATTCTTTGCCAAGAGGGAAGCAGACAAATAAGTGTAGTCAAGAGGCTGTAAAATGGATACTTAATTTTCAATTGGGATTTAGAGATTACTGTAGTTCTTTGGCTGGGATAGCATCTCATCTACCTACCTGTGGTTTCCTTTTTCCTTTAGTGTATGTATCTTTCTTTCATGTGCTTCTCATTCTTTCCTACACATTTTAATACTTAGGTCTTATGACTACTATTCTTGTTGGCTATGTCTACGCTTGTAAATTTAGGTTGACTTTAGATAAGTCGACTTAACTAAGTCGACTTTAAGTCGATTTAGTTAATTCGACTTAGCATGTCTACACCTAAATTTAAAGTCGACTTAGGGGGGAACTTACAAAGTCGACCTAGAGCGTCCACACTGGATGCCTAGGTCGAATTCTAGGGGCTAGGGGGACCTTGAGCAGGTCTACGGTGGCTGCGGGGGGTACCCCTTGCCCAGTGCCGGGGGCTCAGCCTTTGCCCCATTGTACCTGGGTACAATGGGGCAAAGGGAGACAGGGACCCTGGCAGGGCATAGGGGCAGGGTGGGCAGGGCTCTGCCCTGCCCTGTTGGGGGACATGCCAGGCTCCCCCTGTGGCCCCTCCTGGCAGGGAGGGCAGTGGGGGAGTCCTGGAGTAGCCCTAAGTCAACTTAGGGCTACTCCAGGTCTACACTGGCTTCAGTCGACTTGAAAAAGTCGACTTAAGCCTAAAGTCAACCTAAAAGTAAGTTTAATAAAGTCGACTTAATTTTCATTAAGTCGTCTTTATTTTCCTTAAGTCGACTTAAGCAAGCTGCGTAAGTCGACTTAAGGAAACTGTAGTGTAGACGCAGGGTAAATTAAGTCGACTTAAGCAAGCTTAAGTCGACTTAATTTACAAGTGTAGACGCACCCGTAGGTAGCCTTCTGAAATGATCCACCAATTCAGTCAGTTGATCCAGTAGCACGTGCTGGTTTAGCTGTGTCCTAATATGTGACTTATGGTTTTCCCTTTACTTAATAGGCTGCAGAACTGAGCCCTAAAAGCTTATTAGCAGTTCAGGGAATCAAACCACTGTCTTCTAGGTTAATAAGCTAGTATCACCACCTGTTTGATCTTTCTTGGCATGTTCATTCGTGACTTAAATCCTGTGGGTATAAGGTTGATCTGGAGCCCAAATGATACTTGCTGTGTGGGTGAACATCCAGTTTAGTACTTCTGGATGGTTGGGTTTTCTCAGAGTTTGGTTTTTGATTTGCCTTTTGGATTTTGATCACATTTTGGTTTTTTGCTAGTCTTTACCAGCTTTTTAAAAACTGTTAAATATGACACTAAGGACTAGAGAGTGCCATTAGGCACATCCTAAAGCTAACACATTTGAGTGAAAAGAATTGCCCCAGAATAGTCCTGGGAGGCATTAAGATTCTGAGGCACAATTTCTCCCTTGTGTCTTATGAGGAGAATTATTTCACTGTGTCCCTTCCCATGCCAACCTCCTTATACTTGACCAGATACACTAGCTTGTTTAGGTAGGAAGTGAAAGAGGGGCCTCGCCCACTCTCTGTCCCTTCCCTATTTACTTGCTCCTATCAAAGAGTACATAGAGACCTGGACCTATGATCCAGGAAAGACTTACTGCCACAACAGAGTGAGATATCTTAAATCCCCACCTCAGCCAAGTAAGACACAAGCAGTGTCACATGGTTGCATCTGTGGATATATTTTGAAGTTATATTTATTTTTAAAAATACATGACAGAGAATACAATCTTCTTTAGCGTTGTGCTTCATAGAATGTTACTTGCTTTAAAATGTGTCTGACATATGCACTTGGCAGGGCTTGAAAATTTCACAAATACAGTCCGAGCTGGAGGCTACCAGAGGTAGATGCATAAGACAACGAGGGAGAGTGGGATATTAGGATAACACATTATGGAGATGCTACACTCTTCTGATTCTAGCCGGTGCTAGAAAAAGGGAAGATACAAAGGTTTCTAACTGTGCTGTCTGTGGACCCTGTCTGGGTTGCCATTTCACATATTTCTGGGTAGTAGTAAACTGGAAGCTCACCTCTTCTAGTTACTGGAAGGGAGAGAGATCTTTCTTTTCTTCCCTCCCTGTTTACCCAGGACCGTCCCTGGGGGAAGGGAGGAGGGCGAACGGGGCGATTGCCCCGGGCCCCTTGGTTACGCAGGCCCTGTGGCCCCCCCATGGCCACACTCTTCCCTGCTCCACGGGCCAGGAGCACTAAGCCCGGCCTCTGGGCTAGTCCTCCATGCCCCCAGGGTGGAGCAGGTGGCCGGGGCCCGCCTCTGGGCCGGTCTGCTGTGACCTGCCCCATGCAGCCAGGGCCAGCCCTTGGCGGTGGTCTCGGGTCCCCGGCTGGGACACCAGCTGCAGCAGCCTGGAGTCCCGGCTGCGACCGGCTCCCTCCACCAGCGGCCCCTGCTTCTGGGGCCGGGCCCAGAGCCGGCTCCCCGCCGGCGGCCTCAGCCTCCCTGCCCGGGCTGGCTCCCTGGGGGGGTGGAGCGGCCTGCCTGCCCTCCAACAGGAGGGCGGGGCCCCGCCTAGGCCAGTTGGACCTGGGACCCGCTCCCCCCATGGGACAGTGCTGTGTTTACTGGAGTTGCAATGTGAGGTTAGAGTCTTTCTTCTTGGCTGGCTGAGGTGGAGAGGGATCTGGGAATAGGAAAGAAGGTCTTTGCTACTCTTTTTCTTTCCCATTCTCCATTTTTTGAATTTCATCCCTGGTGGATAATTTAAAGTGCCTGCTTGTGTTCCTTTCCCATACATTTCCTGTCCAGAGTGTCCTTGGATAGCTTCAGTTACATTGATCAGAGATGTGTTAGTTTCATTTTAATGTTTGGCAAAGGTACCAGCAGTAGCATAAGCACTGGTGTGGTCCGCCTTGCAGAGTCAGGAAGTCTGAAATGCATCAGTTCAAATTTGGAATGATGTAATCACATCTATAAAGGCTAGAAACTTCTTTTAAAAAATTAAACTACCCAGAAATCGCTGAGTTAGGCAACTCTGCTCTCCAGGGCCACTTTTCCACTTGGCCTTAATGAGTGAACAAGTGGATTTTTCAAGTTCTGTATTTGGCATTGCATTAATAAAAATCACATGATTTGGTCTTCGGTGTATTGGAGTCAGCCCATAACTCCGTAATTTTCATTAAACTTGCTTGTTCAACACATTCCCTTTCCCTATTGCATAAAAGTTTAATAACAAGGAGCACTGATTAACTGCAGTTTAATATCTCTTTCAGTGATAGCTAGTTTTCGAGGAACAGTCCCACAGGGCTTATCGTTGGAGATTGGAGACACAGTCCAAATACTAGAAAAATGTGATGGTAAGTACACAGGTTAAAACTCTCATTTGAATGAATTGTTGCTGTGCTGTTGTGAATTTGAGTCCCATCACGCTTTGTTTCATTTTAAAATTTAAGTGAAACCAATATGTACATTGATGGTTGCATATGTTTAGGTTTGAAAAGATTAGAATTTTACTGGTAAATGTCAGCAAATATTAATTTAACCATGCACACAAAACCCAACTAATAAGTACTTCCATTTATAAGAATTGATAACATAATCCCAACTATACATGCAAAATGATGGGGTTTAAATGAGCTGTTCTCACTCAAGAAAGAGATCTTTGTTATTGTAGATAATTCTCTGAAAACGTCCTCTCAGTAAGCAGTGGGAAAGAAAAAAGCTAACAGAATGTTAAGAAGCATTGGGAGAGGGATAGATAACAAGAGAAAATAATATAATGCCACCATAATCCACACCTCTAATACTGCAGTGCTGGTCATCCCATATATAAGAATTGGAAATGGTCCAGAGAAGGGCAACAAAAATGATTAAGGATATGGAAAAGCTTCCGTATGAGGAAAGATAAAATGACTGGAAATTCTCACCTTGGAAAAGAGACTATGAGGAGATATGATAGAGGTCTATAAAATCATGACTGATGTGGAGAAGTGAATAAGTGGGAAAAGTTGTCCTTCACACAACACAAGAACCAGTGGTTTACCCAATGAAATTAGTAGGCAGCAGGTTTAAAACAAATAATAGGAAGTAGTTCTTTACACAACTCAAAGTCAACTTGTGGAACCTGTTTCTGGGAATGTTGCAAAGACTAAAATTATAACAAAGTTAAAAAAAGAATTAGGTAAATTCATGGAGGATAGGTCTATCAATGGTTATTAACCATGATGCTCAGGGATGCAATTCCATGTTCTGCGTGTCCCTAACCTCTGATTTCCAGAAGCTGGGAATGGAGGACAGGATGGATCACTTGATGATTACCTGTTCTGTTAACTCCTTCTGACATGCCTGGCATTGGATACTGTCAGAAGACAGGATACTGGGCCAGATGGAACATTGGTCTGACTCAGGATAGTAATTCCAATGTTCTTATGAAATTTATAGGTAGACAAAGTAAGAAAAAAAAAATGCTTCCTGAGAACTTATTAGAATTTGATTTTAAGGATATTACTTTGTATATATTCATATGTAATGTTGACAATTTATATTTTAACAGTGATAAAGCTTTTGGAATTTCAGTCTACTGTCATTAAATAATTATTGTCTGAATCCCCTAAATTCCCACAACCGTGAAAATTTAAATAAAAAATGTTTAAAAACATGATTTTTGAGCAACTGTGAAAATTTAAATAACTATCTAAAATGCATAAAATAAACATTGATATTATCCATCAAAATTATAATAAACAAAAATTAAATTCTGCCAGCCTACATAAATTTCTGTATGCCAAAGAAATTCTAATCCCTAGGTTTGATCCTTGGAACTGTATTCTTTTTTTTGTTTCTTCTCCATGTTTAATTAATATCCAGGGAGAAAAATAATTGTTACACAGCAGGGAGGTCTCATTGTAACTGTTCTTTTTGCTATCAGATTTTCCCAGGGAAGCTTGACTTTCAGCAGGAGACTTTAAAACTTCATGCCCAATCACAAATTTAAAGATCCCTGACCTACTTCTGTTTTGAAACAGAGGCTACAGGGATAAAAATATATTTCATACTTGATTTTAATGTATGTACAGAACTAGAATAAAAGAAATAAAACTGCACTTCTTCCACAGAATTTCCTTACCATCTTACCTAAAGCCAGTTTTTCAAAGCTATGTTTTTGTTGTGTAATAGAACATATATTTGTTAGCATAGATGTGGGGGTGTTAAACTGCTGATCTGGTTAGTCAGGAATGATTAATCTTTGTTACAAAATACATTAACTCTACTTTACTTATTTTGAATATGGTGCATTAGAATGTTTAATATAATAATGTAGCCAATAGCGCTAGCCTATGTAGTATAATAGTAGGTCATGCTACTGTCTACCTTTTAATATTTGGCATGTTGCCTGTATAAAAATATAATCAAGGTGCATTACTGAGGTCATATTTGGAGAATATAGCAGAAAATAACTATGAAGTAATTTCAGGTGATGCTGTAGAGAGTTTAAAAAATATTTTTCAATGCATAGAGTATACTCAAAATGACTTTAGTGTGTTACACTATGGTATGTAATAGAATCACATCAGTCCAGAAAAAAAAACATAAACAAGTTTTGAAAATGGCAGTGGTTTTACATGTTTAAAAAAACAAAAATATTATTTCTCCACAGGCTGGTACAGAGGATTTGCCTTAAAAAACCCAAATATAAAGGTAAAAACCCAGCTGTTTTATTTCTTTGACAAAAATATGAATTTAGTCAAACATGTTTATATCTGAATGCCACAGTTTGATAAGATATTATAACATTTATGCATTTTAACCAATGTTGACAAAAGTATCTTTGATCATGAACTGCATTTTTTTTTTAAAATGCTCTCATGTTAATACTGTGAGCACCTTGGAGGTCATGACCTCTTGGCAAAACTAACTTTTGTTTAAGCAACATCAGTTAAGCTTTGGAGCTTGAGGAAGAGCTAAATTAAAATATAGAGAGGTAGGAGCCATGAAAGCCTGGTGAAAATAGTGTTGATAAGATGTTTTGACTTTAACATGTAGACTCAGTGTAGCCTCAGAGCCAATTCAGAGGGTCTCAAACATTTTTTCCTAGGACTCCTTTGAAAATCGTTCAGGCTATGACAACCCACCTCCCCCAAAAGTGATGACCCCACTCCCACCCCCATGCCATGCCACACTTACTAGCATGCCTGGAGGCTGACAGCTCACTGCTACCCCTCCCCTCAATAATAACCTAATGATTTCCTGAGAGTCTTGAACCCCAGTTTGAGAACCCTTGACTAGATAACTATTATACTTCTTACATGCATATGACACTCTTTGATGCTAATAAAAGTCATGATGGTAGAGTGAGACGCCTTATTCTTCCAGGCGTTTATGGCTTTTTTGCATGAAAATAGGTTCAGAATTAGACTTTGGTGCTTTGTGTTCTCATTTTTGTATCATAATCTGTTTTGTAAGACATTAGCAATTACATGCTTACTGTCAGTGTTAGTTTGTATTCTGTCAAATGTGTCAAAAAAGTTATGAATGGACCATCCTAAAGATGATTCAAACTCTGTGAGGAAATGAGCAAGCCATTTGTGCAGTGTTGTCCCCTTTTGAATGCAAGCCTTGGAAACTAGTCTTCATGAAGGCAGCATGGTTTGCTAGCTTTGTTCTGACAGGATTGTTCCCCTAGTTATTTCCTGGTTTAAATCAAAATGAGCCATCACATTTCCCATCCAAACAATTTTTTTTAAAGCTCGCAACATGGTCCTTTTTGGAAAATGCATTGTGGTTTTCTTTTGACATCGGTTCTTTAGGTCAGCTTGGCTGCTTTTGTTTACACCCAATTTGTGAATTACAGTGCTCTGAAGGGAGTGCTTGGTGGTGGTGATTAACTTCTGCATTGCTGCCAGAGAATTCTGTAGTCTTGACTAGATCCCAAATAAATAGTGGACTCTTTAAAAACACTGTGTTTTGGAAATCCATTCCAAATGTCAATTTTAAGATACTATAACTACAGATAAATGTTAGTCACAGACTATTTGACAGTGTCCCCTTAAAATATGAGGACTTAGTAAATGTGTCAAAGAGCTATGCTGCAATGCTCTAAGCAGTCTACATTCATTTCTAATTTCTAATTTACCAAACTATGGAGTTAGTAATTAAAACTTTTGGTTTTGTATTTGATTCGTGATCCTATTTGAAGCTTCAGTCGTTTAAATGCATATTACATATAGCGAACAGTAGCAATGGGGGTTTTTGTTGCTGTTGCAGTGTCACTGATAGAGGATTTTTTTTATATAGTGTGCAAAGTTTTCTTTGAAATAGTTAGCCTAAACCAAGGTTCTCCTTCGAGAGATGTCCCCGTGGGTGCTCCACATAAGGTGTGTGCGCGCCCTCGCGGGACAGGACGGAGACTTTCAAAGCAGTAGTCGTTGGAGCCGCGCGCGCTCTCAGGTGTCCTCGCGCGTCTCCTGTCGTTGCCTTAGAGCGCGAGCGGCTCCTTCCCTCCTCAGTTCTTTCTCTACCGCCTTCGGCGACGGACGGAGCTCCACTCTTCCTCAGACCCTTTGGCCTGAGCTATCTTTATTTTTCTATTCCTTCTTCTTAGGAGGGCCCCCCCATCTCCCCTAACCCCGCGTCCCCTTCGCCTTGTTCCCGGGCGCATTTAAAAAAAAAAGCGGCTTTTAAAATGCCGGTCTCGCCAGGATTTAAAAGGTGCGAGTCCTGTCGTGAGGCAATGCCTGCCTCAGACGGACATGCTACTTGCATCAGATGCCTGGGAGAACACCATATCTCCCAGAAGTGCTCTCACTGTACTAACCTCAGCAATAGAGCGAGACGTGACAGAGACCTCCGTCTCAAGCTCTTGCTGATGGAAAAATCTCTGCGGCCGGCTTCAGACCCCGGACGAGGCAGGAGTGTCTCCCCGAACAAGGGAGGCAGATACCTAACGCCGCCGCATACTCCTAATAGAAAGAGAAAATCTCCGCCGAGATCTCCCAATACTGCCCGTGTCAAAGAGGCTCAAGGCTCCTCAGACATGCAGGCTAAAAATCAACAAAAGAGGTCAAAGTCTGCACCTGCTAAGCAGACTCTTGACGAGGTGCCGCAGACTTCAAACGCCGCCGCGGCACCGGCAATGAACGCGGCTCCCCCGGCACCGCAGGCTCAGACTCTACAGACAGCCGCGGTGCGCTTTGTGCCGCGGGAGCAAGGCTCGGCACCGGCAATTGACATTCGAAATTTAAATCCCCCGGTGCCAGACCAATCGGCACCGAGGAAGTGCACAGAGAAAAGAAAACATCAGGGTTCAGAGGGGGAACGTCCCTTTACTCTGCCCCCCCTTAATGAGACAGATCCACTGCCTCCATCGCCTGGCCACGTTACCCTGTCACCAGGCTCTTGCCATAGTGAGCAGAGGATGAATCAAAGGGATCTGTCACCTGACCCTGCATCCTCTCACAGATTTCATCAGAGAAGGGGCTATGGATATATGTCACCTCAACCATGGTATGCTCCCCCATGGTACGGACCACCAACATATGACCCGCATTTCCTAGCTTATGAACCGTGGTCTCAATGGGCACCTGGATATAGCAATACACCTAGTACCAGGACACAGAGGACAATACCTAAGGGTCTGAGCAAACCAGCAATTACGCAGAACACTGATGACGAGGATAATGAAGAGGAGGTACTTTTCCCTCCCGATGAGGACTTCCCAGCATCGGTAGCAGGCACATCAGCATCCCCCATAGCTCCGGATGAATCCAAACAGTTTCAAGAGCTCTTTAGGAGAGTTGCAGAATCCCTCGAGATACCGTTGCAGGTCCGCAACATAAACTACTGAAAATACTTCAGACGCCAACATCATCACGAATAGCTCTGCCTATTGACAGTGCTCTATTGGAACCAGCAGAACAGATCTGGCAAACACCAGCCACCATCCCTTCCACGTCAAGACGCGTCGATAAAAAATATTTTATTCCGGCGAAGAATTCTGAGTACTTGTTCTCACACCCTATTCCCAACTCATTAGTGGTGGAGGCAGCAAACCACAGACATAAGCAACAGTTTAATAGATCTACCCCGCACGATAAGGAGGTTAGGAAAATGGACATGCTAGGGAAAAAAGTATATTCCTCATCATCCTTGCATCTGCGTGTGGCGAATTACTCTGCCCTATTGGTGAATTATGATTACAACAATTATCTGAAATTAGCGGATTTTATTGAGGATATTCCCGAGGCGAAGAAACAGCAATTCCATTCCATCGTGCGGGAGGGACAACTCATATCCCGCACAGCATTACAAGCGGCGTTGGACGTGGCTGACACGGCGGCTCGCAACGTCGCCACAGCTGTCGTGATGAGAAGATCATCGTGGTTACACTCGGCTGATCTCCCAAAGGCTCTTCAGTCTATGATCGAGGACCTGCCATTTGATAAGGACAAATTATTTTCAGAGAAGACAGATGATCTCATGCATTCATCTAAGGATTCGAGGGCTACATTAAGAACCTTTGGGATCTACCCAAATATGACCAGGAGACGTCCTTATAGATATCAACCTTACAACCCGAGATTCCAATATCAATACCAATATCGACCAAACTTCAGAAGACAAGAAAATATGAGAGCTAGACTGAGACCACAAAGAAGAAGACAGAACAATCACCATATGACTTCACAAACTCCCCCAACTAAGCCTCAGTTTTGAGGAGTTGGTCGAGAGCCCGCAGAACCTCCATGGAAGCTCGGAGCAGGACTTCATGTTTATGAACAGACTTCTACCATTCTTCCACCAATGGTCGCTCATTACATCAGACAGATGGGTTTTAGAAATAATAGAGAAGGGATATACCATCCCCTTCTCCGTGAAACCAAAATTCCATCCCCCCTCCCCGTCCCTCTTCAGGGACACTACTCACGAACACGTAATTCACCTAGAGCTGCGACGGCTTCTGGGTATAGGAGCAATAGAGCATGTTCCAGATCTTCAAAGAGGAAGGGGATTTTATTCCCCATATTTCTTGATCCAAAAGAAATCAGGGGGATGGAGACCCATACTCGACCTCAGGAAGTTAAACAAATATATAAAACATCAAAAGTTCAGAATGGTAACCCTGGCAACCATCATTCCTGCTCTGGAATCTCAGGACTGGTTCACGGCTCTCGACCTGCAAGATGCCTATTTTCATATATCGATCCACCCATCTCACAGACGTTTCCTCAGATTCAGACACGGGTTAGACCACTTCCAATATACGGTACTCCCATTTGGCCTATCTACAGCCCCCAGAGTCTTCTCAAAGGTGCTCTTGGTGGTAGCGGCATATCTGCGTCAACATCATATTACAATTTTCCCATATTTGGACGACTGTCTACTAAAATCCGAAACTTGTGCTCAGGCCACCCGAGACATGGAATTTACCATGGGTCTATTCAACAGGCTTGGTCTCCTGATAAACAAACAGAAGTCCATATTTGCCCCTACACAGGCAATAGAATTCATAGGAGCGAACCTCAATTCCCAGTTGGGAAGAGCATTTCTCCCCAGAGACAGATTCAACACGATATCACAGTTGATAGAGTCAGTATACACAGCCCCAACCACAAACGCTCTAACGTGCCTTCAGCTCCTAGGACACATGTCAGCAACCACATTTGTGGTGCAATATGCACGGCTCCACATGCGACCGTTGCAGATGTTTCTAGGGAAATGGTACAAACCCAACAGGCACTCTATATACAGGGTTCTCTCGATCCCGAGTCCCATAAAACAAACACTTCAATGGTGGACGTCCCCGCAGAATCTTCTCTCGGGGGTACCCTTTCAACAAGAGGTACCATCGTTGATGATGTGCACAGATGCATCTCTTTTAGGCTGGGGAGCTCACCTCGACGACCGTCTAGCACAGGGCAAATGGACACCGCAAGAATCGTTACTACACATAAATATTTTGGAACTAAGAGCTGTCCGCAGAGCATGTGTCCAATTTCAACATCTCATAGAGCACAAATACATAAGACTCATGACGGACAACATGTCATGTATGTATTATGTCAACCGGCAAGGGGGAGCCAGATCCCCCTCCCTCTGCATAGAAGCCATGAAGCTGTGGAACTGGTGCATTGCTCACGATGTCAGGATTTCGGCCACCTACCTGCTGGGGGCCCACAACACCGTAGCAGACTCTCTCAGCCGCTCATTCCCCTCACCACACGAATGGGAGATTCATCCACAGATTATTCAAGATATCTTCCAACAATGGGGGACACCGCCGATAGATCTTTTCGCAACACATCACAATACCAAGTGCTGCCTCTTCTGCACACGAGGAGGCTTAGGGGAAGACTCCCTTGGAGATGCTCTCCTACTACCTTGGAACAACAATCTACTCTACGCGTTCCCACCACTGCCCTTAATCCAGACCTCGCTACTGAAGATACGACGCGATGCAGCAACAGTCATTATGATTGCACCGTGTTGGCCCAGACGCCCCTGGTTCTCACTGATAACTCAGATGACTATAGACCACCCGGTAATGCTTCCTCTACACCAGGACCTGTTAACACAGGACTATGGCCGAATCAAACACCCGAATCCCCAGATATTACAGCTGACAGCCTGGCTCCTAGATGGTTCAATAAGCAGGAAGAACTATGTTCAGAGGAGGTGAAACATATCCTACTAAACAGTAGAAAACCATCGACAAGGCGGACCTATTTACAGAAATGGTCCAGATTCTCTAATTGGTGTAGAACTCGCCTTATACCACCTTCAACGGCTAGCATCCCGGAGATACTACAGTACCTGTTACATCTGAAGGACTCAGGCCTGTCGCTCAGCTCACTCAGGGTTCACTTAGCCGCAATAGATACCTTTCATACCAAAAGCAATCGACAACTCATTTTCTCGGATTCCACAGTCAAACGCTTTCTAGCAGGGATACAGAACCTGTACCCACAAATACGACCACCAACACCTTCCTGGGACCTACAAATCGTCCTCAGGACCATTAGAAAACCCCCCTTCGAACCACTGGCTTCCTGCTCCCTGAGATACATGTCCATGAAGGTAGCATTTCTGGTCGCCATCACCTCCGCCAGAAGAGTAAGCGAGTTAGCAGCACTGATGGCAGACCCACCCTATACAGTATTCCACAGGGACAGAGTCACTCTCCGAACACACCCAAGGTTTGTTCCAAAAGTGTCGACTGCATTCCATATCAATCAAGAGATAAAGTTACCTGTATTCTTTCCAAAGCCTCACGCCAATCCTCAGGAGTCTCTTCTTCACACACTCGATGTTCGTCGGGCCATCGCCTTTTACCTGGATAGAACAAGAGAAATTAGAAAGACAAACAGATTATTCATTTCAACCACTGGTAGATACAGAGGCAATGCAATGTCATCCCAGAGAATATCTAAATTAATATCATCATGCATCCACGAATGCTATGCCCTTTCAGGGATCTCTCCCCCTGAACATATCCGAGCTCATTCTACTAGGGCTCAGGCTACTACCACTGCATTTTTGAACAATGTCCCGATTTCAGATATCTGCAAAGCAGCCACTTGGGCATCCGATCATACCTTTGCTAAGCACTATGCCCTGATGCAAAATACAAGTGCTGATACGGCAGTGGGACGAGCAGTACTCTCCGTAATGAATAAAACAGAACACGAAGTCCCTCCTTCCAATTAGGATCACTGCTTGCTAGTCACCTTATGTGGAGCACCCACGGGGACATCTCTCGAAGGAGAAAGGAAGGTTACTCACCTGGGTGTAGTAACTGGAGTTCTTCGAAATGAGTGTCCCCATGGGTGCTCCACTACCCGCCCTCCTCCCCTCTCTACTTCGGTTCGTTTTCTTTTCTGCTGAAACTGGCACCGGGTAGAGAAAGAACTGAGGAGGGAAGGAGCCGCTCGCGCTCTAAGGCAACGACAGGAGACACGTGCGGCTCCAACGACTACTGCTTTGAAAGTCTCCGTCCTGTCCCGCGAGGGCGCGCACACACCTTATGTGGAGCACCCACGGGGACACTCATCTCGAAGAACTCCAGTTACTACACCCAGGTGAGTAACCTTCCTTTCTTTCTTAACAGTAGACAACTTGTTAAAATTTTGTGCATTTATTAAACTATTTTCTTTTTCAGGGTATATTTCCATCCAACTATATTCACTTGAAAAACGCATGTGTTAAGAACAAAGGGTAGGTGATCATTTTGTGTTCAGCTATTTAAGAAGGCTGAGAAGAAGGATCTGAAGTTGTGCAGACTGTTATAACAAGGCAGCTTTTCAGGCAGGATGAAGATATAATTTTCACTGGAGTCTAACATTGTAAAACCTCAGCACACTGCCCCGAAGGATTAAAATGAATATCCTTCACCAGTCTGGCACTTTCATTTAGGCCTAAGGTGGAAGTCACTTATTTTAAAAATACATAGGGCAGAAATGGGGAAATAACTTGTGTTGTTTAGGATAGTGGTTTTCAAACTTTTTTCCTCAGGACCCAGTTGAAAAATATCATTTATGCCCACGACCCAGCAATTCCATCTTTCAGCAATACATTCCAGTCTTTCGGTGGCAGCAGCCAGGGGCACTGTGACCCAGTACCTGAAGGTCTGAGACCCAGTACTGGGTCCTGACCCATGGTTTGAAAACCACTGGTCTATCGTATGCAGATAACAATTATTTATTTTAACTACTGGTGTTGATCAGACTGAGTTTTGTAAGATGGCTCTCTTATTTAAACACAGTAGTAGTTCCCTACAAGGTTCTGGATAGAATAGTCTATTAGCCAATGCTGATCATTGCTCGTTTTATTTAGTGTGACAGCTGCTTCATGGCAGAACTAGGTTGTCATTATTTGAAACAAATTCCTGGCATTCATAGAACTTTTTAAAGGACATTGTCAAGTCAATGTATGGGTTATTACAATTCTTACAAATCTAAAATTAATAGCATTTTTTCATATTTTTGTTTTTAAATTACAATGGAACGGTTTTTGTTTTTAGTTTTGGTTCTCTGCTAGCCTGCATTCATTATCCAAAGCAGAGTTATTAAAACACAAGAGGTTAGAATTTTTGAATTTTAAAATACTAATATGTAATAAGAGTTAGTAACATTTATTTTTAAGATGCAACTTTTTAACACTTGACAACATCCCATTTAAAATATCTTGTTTATCAGTGATTATGAGGTTCAAACCAGCTTTTTCTTAGGTGTCAACACAATTCCTGAATATTTGTTTTCTAGAATTAACCCTTGTTTGTTACATGTATTGATAAGAGGGATTATTAATTGAAATTAGCACAAAATAATTTGGAATTACTCACCATAGAAGAGTTTTTGTTTCTAGGGCCGTTTTGAACTGAAAGGACCTGGATAGCATGCAGTACACAAAAACTTGAAGGTTTCAAACTATATCTTCCTTAGTGACTTAGAAGGTCAAAGCTCCATGACTGGCAAAGAAAATCTTCCTGTTTGGCATCCTTTAAGAACTGGAAACTTATTCTGGACAAGTGAAATTGAATTCCTTATTGCCTGCTGAACAAGCCACTGCCTGCTACAATTCTAAATTCTTATGCTGTCTCTACCTAGCCAGTTATGCCATTCATTAGAGTTGGATGAAATTTTCCATTGAAATTGTTTGTGAACAGAAAATTGGGTGTTTGACAAAATAAAACTCTTTGTTGAAAGTGCACAAAAAAGTGTCTGGAAAATTTCAGATGCTTTGTGACCCCATTTTCCTCTATGACAGTGGTTCTCAACCCATGGCACATGGGTCACTTGCACCCTACCCATGAGTCACATACCTGTGACCCATGTGACATCCTGAGGGCCAGAGAGGAAGTGTATATATTGGGTGGCTGTGACCCATATAACATATAGAGAGCTGCGTATGTGGACCACAGTGGTAAATAGGTTGAGAATCTCTGCTCTGTTGGCTGTGTTCTCTAGCCAAATTACCTCTCCCGTGATGCTCTCTGGCCTGGAAATCACATGATGCACCACAGCAACTCCACAAGAGGGGAGACTGTGGTATATCATGGAAGATGAAGTTCAGCCAAGGAGCCAGGCCACAGTGGAGAATGGAGGCTTGAGCACAATGATAGCATTTCCAAATTGAAATTTACAACTGAAGAACTTTGGTTTCCCGTGGGAATTTTGGGGGGTTTCTTATTTGCATTGGTGTTTTTCCATGATTGGTGGGAGACATTTTTCCAACCAGCTCTGTTGTTCAGAAAAAATGCACCTAGTTAACTGTTTGTTGCAGATAGACCCCTCCCCCTCCAAATTGCACCTGATCCTTCACTGTATGTCCTGTTTTTACATCAGTGTAACTCTGAATTAATGGAGCTACACTAACGTAAAACCAATGCAAAACAGCAGAGGATTTTGCCCACAGGCATATTTGACAACCATATTCAAGATTGTTGTCCTTGGACAAGAATAAGTTAACAATGCATTTTCCTCGCCCTGACAACCCGTTTCAACCCGTTTCCCACGATGAACAACCTTGCTGGTTTTCTTTCTTGAGTCCTTGCTTCTGTTCTATCCTCTCTTATATAGGAATTTCATTTCTGGAGTCATTTACAAAACTAGAGTCATAAAGGGAAGCACGTGCACTTGTATAATCACTAAAGTGTAGTAGCACTTGCAATTTTTACTTTTTAACTCAGGAGATGTGTACAAATGTGCTTAAAGGAATTGTGTTGACATAAAAAACTATGGGTAAAATCCTGCCCTCTTTGAAGACAACGGCAAAACTCCTATAGACCAGAACTTCACCCTATGTCTTTTTACAAATAAAAGGAAAAGTCTTGTGAAGGTTAATAAATATCAACATTTGTAAGAGAGAGGTTTTATATTAGCCACAGTAATGTGGTTTATATTGTTTGTGTAATGTCATATATTCTTCTGGATGCCACAGGCAGTTTGAAATGGTTATTCCAACAGAAGACTCCGTTATCACAGAGATGACATCAACTTTAAGAGACTGGGGGACAATGTGGAAACAGCTTTATGTGGTAAATACTATAAGACATTGTGTTGCTTGAATGAAATTTAAAATAGATTCTGTCACCTTACAAATAATAAGATAAAGTGGGTTGTGTTTAGGAAAAAAACAAAGAAAAATTATTCTTTCAAAGACTGTGTTTGTGTGGGTCATTTTTCCCCTGTAGGATTTATTTAATCCTCTTTTCCTTGTGGGTTTTTTTTTTTTTTTTAAATCCAATAGTTACATATTTCTGCCAGAAACTAACGAGGAGATCTGTTCACCATGTAAGTGGTAGTAATCCAGAAGACTAAATGGGAATGGCTTAACTTGTTACCTACAGCTAGATTTTAAAATGGTGAGATTTGGGAGTTGTGACTCCAGGCACCTGAATGGCAATATTAGCATAGTTATTAAAAGATAAAGATCAAAAAAAAAAGAGAGCAAGAACAATATCAAATGGTTGTTTTTCAAATATAAACAGCCAGATGCCATATGCAGTAGAGTAAAGGAAATCACCTAGAAAATAGTAATGAGGAAGAAGGTAACATGAAAGAACCGCAGTTTCCATCCATAATATTCATCAAACAAGAAAGTAAAATGCCACAGTTAGTTGCAGGTATTGTAGGGAGAAAAAAAGGGGGAGGGAAGAAGAAGGAAAAGCACTCTTCCAGTACTGGATGCCTTTAAAGTAGCTGTAACTTTGATTGAATTCACAATGGGAGTTACATTTTGGACAGATTTATTTAAAAGAAAATTGTTTGATAGACAAAAATCAAGTAGCCACAAGCCTGGCCTTGAACCTGTCTTTTGAAAGAAATGCTAAACAGCCAGTGGAGGGAAAACAGCTTGATCCTTAGGAAAAAATAACAGTTCAATGTTTTGCACAAAGTAAAAGCTTAATTGCCAAGCTGAAACATGTAGCCAGACAGAAGAGATAAAATATAGGTACTGAAAGTTGTCAATTGCATAAGTATGGCATAAAAGTTAGTTTTTAAAATATTGGCAGGATGGGAGAGAACAGCTTTTATTTTGGCTCGTGACACCTTTTCCCTTGTTCTTTATTAGCCATTTTTGTTGCTTGAGTCGTTTTGTCTTATTTATACTTATAATTATGCAAACTCAGCATGGGACAGTCTGCCATCTGAGAGGTCTACAGTCCCATTGCAATGGTTGGAAGGAAACCAACCCCTGGAAAATCTATTTGGAAGTCTAATGATAGATTAAGTCCAGCCTCTAAAATGAGGCATTCATTCTCACTTACCTTACCACCTCCTGAGTAGAGCCCCACTTCAGCAAAGCATTTGATTTAAAATCATCCCTGTTCATCATGGTACTTAAGCATAGCTTAAGTTCCATTAAAGGGGTGCTTAAGCACATGCCTAAAGTTAAGCATGTGCTTAAGAGTTTTGCTAAATAGGGATTTGAAGTCTAATTAAGGAAAGGATTGTAGTTGTGGAAAGGGGATTGACTAGAAGGAAAATAGTTACTTATAACTGTGAACATGCTCCATCCACTCCTGTGAAATCGATTGAATCTTTACTATTGAAAGTTTGGAGGAAAAAAATCTGAAAAGAAGTTTTAAAGTTATAGTAGTTCAAGGATTTTGTTCATGTTTCCAAAAAGCCTTCTCCTACAAACTCCAAATTCACTTGGTTGACTTTGTTAAGGTATGCAGGGTCATATTGAGTCATGGTATAATAGGGGAATTTACTGGATCCCTTAATATTTTATTTCTAGGCTTAACTTTTGCATTTTATTTTTAATTGGACACTTTTTATAAATAAAGTGAAACTCTTTTTGTGGGTTAGTTTGGCTGTACTGAAATACACCTTCAATCTTGGAACTTTTTAAACAGTTATTTTTCAATGATTTGTTTGTGTTATAGCCAGTTGCGGTTAAAATGTCTGGGCATCACAGAAAATTAAAAGCAAAAGGAACAGAACAGCTCAGGCAGAAAACCTGTTTCTATTCGGATTCCCTGAGTAATTAATAAAAATATATACATGCCTAAATTTAAAAAAAACAAAAAACTACTAGTAATTTTTTTGTACCTCAATTACTGACTGCACCTCTGGAGATACTAAGGGGCCTCATTTCCAAATAGCACTGAGTATCTGCCTTCTGAAAACCAAATTCCTTTAAGGTATCTCCAGTTGGATACTTAAAAATGGAGACTTTCAAAATCACTAGTGATTTTTGGAAGATTTAGACCAGGAAACTTTTTGAGGACAGAATTGTTTCTGTAGACATCTTCTATACACTTCATGGTTTTTCAGTGTTTTTAAATGAACTGTTTTATTGTGGTTAGCGTAGGCCAGATATGAAGAGAGAGGACCTGATCAAAAATCTGTTGAAATTAATGGACAGACTACTCTTGGCTTAAATGTTTTGAGTCTGTAGTATTGTCATTTTGATAGTTTGGTGCTGCCTAGATACCTTAGATCTCCCAGTCTATGAATCTTCACCATTCTAACACTTTGATCAGAAGTATGTTGGAAGTGTATTTTATTTTCAGTATATGTGAACTAATAGGCAGGCCTATATTTTAATATCTTTTAATACGAAGTGCATCCTTAAAAGGGTATATGAACTTCTCACTCTCAGGAGCAACTTGCAGCAATATTTCCACTTAAATTATTAATTTAATTAATTAAATTATATATATCTAGATCTAGATCTAGATATATATAAGCATAGTACTTCTATGGTGTGTTGAACTGGCAGGATGAACTGCAATATTGTGGGGAGTACTCTCTTGGGACTTGCAAATTCCCAGCCAAACTAATTCCAAGGGCAGCATTTAAAACTTCAAAAGCTTTATTTCTTCTGCATAGTATTACTTGTGAGATTAAGCTTCTTCTGCTCTTCAAGCTTCTAGAACCTTCTGGAAAGCAGTGTCCAATGGGGCCACTTGTCTATCCTCCCCCCACCTTCTGAGGGCATAAAAAGGGGAATGGATCCAACTACCTCTCAATTCCTTTCTAACAATTGAAGGTGCAGCAAATTCAGCTTACACAAGATCCTTGATACTTTCCTCCTTGGTATTTTTTTTTTTTCCTGTCTCTTTGCTGCAAATTTTGTTTATAGTTTCTCAGTCAGATTTTTCTTTTAAATGACATGAGGCAATCTCCATCCAGCCTGAGCTTTGTCTGGATCTGCAGGAGTGGAGAGGGCCACATCACACACTCCTATGGATGGGAGACGCTCCCCAGGCCCAGTCAAGAAAAGTGAGCACTGAATAAGTTCATTGTCATCTTGAAAGATTGTCCCTCAGAAGGAAGCTTGGCTGCCTCTCAAAGCCTACACCCAGGAAAGGCATCTCAGACTGCTAACTGTCAAAGTCCCTGACCCTGTTCTGGTTGACTTAGGGGACTTGGCTATGTGCCTAAAGTGGCTCTCTTGCTCTTGGATCCAATTTCCAGAAGATCTGGATCCACAGTTTTAAGATTGTGCTACCCGGTATGAATATGGGGTTACAAAATTCACATCTCAGCCTAGTGTGGATTCGGGGCTGTAAAACTTTATCCACAACAGAGTACACATCTGGAGTACCAAAAGGAAAAAGCTGTATATAAATCCATGTCTGATATATATGGCTTTGGAGCCATGATCAGAGCTTGAATCCAGATTCAACAGTGAAACATAAAGACCTGCCAAGCACAGTTGCCAAGAAAGGATCCTGTTACCTAGGATCCAGCAGCATGAGGATCTGACATATATGACTGTTGAGAGTCACTGGTCTACAGGTTCTGTACCATTAAAGCCCAACATCCACCCAAGTTGGCGGAGTCTGATGCTACATTTCCAACACCATGGTCCTTGCAGAACTGCTTACTTCACTAGTTCTATGCCCAACACAGTGGTGTAAATAAGTTCATTGTCATCTTCTAAGATTGTCCCTCAGAAGGAGGTTTGGCTGCCTCTCAAAGCCTCCCAACAGGAAAGGCATCACAGATTGCTAACTGTCAAGGTTCCTGGGCCTGTTCTGGTTGACCTAGGACACCTGTGTAGGTCTTGCAACAATGAAACAAAGAAATTCATTACAGGTTTCTGATCAGATCTGGAATGGTGGATCCCTTCGTTACAGGATAATGTTTATACATTATGCATCCTGGTTGGCCGTTTTCTGATGCACACACTCAATGCCTTGCTTGACTGGGAGAAAGTTTTCTTCTTCCAGTGTTCCATCTATCAGAATCTTGCCCTATAGTTGAGAAGAGCGAGACTGATCCATCTGTAGGCTCTTACTATTAGAAGTTGAAAATGCCAGTTTACTTTGTTCTGGCTCTTTGTGACTGCCATCTTTTCTTGAGACTAGGAATACCTGAACCACAATGTCTCAGTACTTTCCAGATACGTTATTTCATAATATGGGAAGAACATGTCCTCCAGGGAATTCATAGAATCATAGAATAATAGGGATGGAAGGGACCTCACGGGGTCATCTAGTCCAACCCCCTGCTAAAAAGCAGGACCACTCCCCCTAAATCACCCCAGCCAGGGCTTTGTCTAACCGAGCCTTAAAAATCTCCAAAGATGGAGATTCTACCACCTCCCTAGATAGCCCATTCCAATGCTTCACCACCCTCCTAGTGAGAAAGTTTTTCCTAATATCCAACCTTATCTCCTTCCTGCTATCTGCAGTAAAATTCCTAGAGGCATTGTTTTAGTATACTTGGTCTTTCCTCAGCATGGGATGTTGGCCTAGCAGACTTATTAAAGCACCTTCCAGTCCTGCATTTCTATGATTCTTGGTATTTGAAATACCAGTTAAGTAAATTCAGAGATGCCATGCTTGTGTATGGTTCTGATTCAAAGTCAAGTAAGTCCTAATATCAGTACCAAGAATATGTTGCCCATGATGCATTTGAATTAACAGGGTTTTTTGACTGTTGGTCCAGTTAATACCATGTTACTGTCATTAGTTATGGTTAGAGATGGGCAATCTGTCATCGATATTGTGGGTGTGATATGAATATCCACAAAGTCCTTCTTTCCAAATTACTAGGTCTCCTGCGTGCAGCATGAGGCACAAGTTTTCGCTCAGATTTGAGGTTCTATGATAGACATCTTGAGTCCAAACTGCTTTCATCTCTTGATTATGAGTCTTATTCTGAGTTCTAAAAAAATTTAACAAGAAGCAGGAGTTTTTGATCAGTCAGATCTTCTCTGTGGCTTGAAAAAGACTCTCCCATCTGGGCAACTCCTCAGTGCATGGACCTCATTAACTCCTGAACTGTTGTTTTAGACTATTTAAAAGAAATTGCCTTATTGATAGCTCAGCCAGTTACAGAGATACAAGCCTAGTGATTATCTCCTTTGTTGCATTTTTACAGAATGGGTGGAGTTGGCCATATCTCCCTCCCAGCAGTCTAAGTTTTGCAGTCAGATTTGCAATTCATTCAGACGACTAGAATGTCAGTATATCCCTGGTCATTTCCTACATTCAGAGAGATGGGTATCATGTTTTGCATCTTCTCAGAACTTTATCATTATTTGTATCAAGCCAAACCTTATTTACTAGTACTCCAATCCCTTAGAGAACTGTAGCTGACATGAGGAGCTAGTCCATCATAATCCAAAGATTGTCTATGTAATGTGCTGCGTTTCACAATTATTGTGATCTGAAAGGGCTTCAGCCTATTGGAATTGTCAGTCCTCATTTAGGACAAGTGTAGCATCCATGGTATGGCCTGACATTGCATCACATTGCATGACTGATACTGCAGCTATGTTTTTAGCAAAAGTGTTTCTTTATTAACTTTGTTTTGGGGAGCAAGATCAGTAGCTTGCATTCATTCTTGATCTGTCATCCAAGGCTGATGCTTGTTTATTTAGAACCCTTCAACCTATCTTCCTCGGGGATTTATTGCTTGTTAAACTCCCACAAGTGAGAATATGCAGAGGCCACTTGAAGAAGAAATGAAGATTATTTGCCTGTACCCAATGTTTTTCTAGATAAGCCTCTGAATATTCACACCCCACCTGCTCCTTCTCCATTCCTTCCATGTTTCAGGTTAGGAATTCCTGAATTAGTGGGAGAACCAAGGGGTGGTTCAGACCATTCCACTTTTTATACCCTCAGAATGGAGAGGGAAGGGTGAGTGCTCCCAATGGCTGCTGCTTTCCAGAAGGTTCTGAAAGCCCGCAGCACACACTTCTTGATCCCACAAGTTTGAATATGCAGAGGATCGTCTCAAAGAACTCTAGTTTCAAGTAAGTAACCTTTATTTCTTTTCTGATTTAAAAATATCTGAGCATTAAGAGTTCAAAGTGACATTGTTTAAAGATCCAAAAGTGGCTGCAGGTACTTGCTTATCAGAAGAGTAATATAAGAATTACATATTCAGAAATCAGTCATTTTCCTTTTTTGCTGTCGATAGTGCAGGTTAGTTCTCTATGGACCATAAAACAGCAGGCACCAGAAGTATGAACAGAGCTCATGAAAGGCAGGATTCTATAGAAGCAACTGGACTACTACATTTTTAAAGTGATTGCACCACAGTTTATTTTTCAACCTCAGATTGGATACAATTGCTAATCGGTTGGGTGCGTTTTAATCTTGTATAGGACCCTATAAAAACATGTCTGACTCCCTTTGGAATTGTCTTGCTTTTCAAGTACAATAGCAATTAAATTTGACAATGAAACTGTAATGAAATTGTATGAACTGCTTCTTAATTCGAGACAGGCTTCATTATTTAATGCAAATCAAGCAAAGAGATCTCCTTAAATAAGGCATCTGTACATAATTAACATGACAGGGATTTGGAATCTAGTCTTTTTTTTAGTAAGATATGTGAGCTCTAATTTCATAACATATATGATTGGTTGAATTACTTTTTCACTGAATCATCTGTAAATATGATTATTTTAAATGTACTTGCTTATCAAGGAGCTTACAATAATTCTTCATTATTTTTAACTCATCAACATCTTTCTCAGTTAATTTTTATTTTCCCAACATGGATTTTTTTGCACATTTCCAATAAAAGGAAATGAAATACATCTTTAGGAGTTTTGTTGATCTCCTCTTCACTTCCCTCCAAAAACACAACAGAAAAGACCCTCCTTAAGTTTGTAATTTTGAAGGCAAAAGCATATTAGTACAGCAGCCTATTCAGTAATACCAGAATAGCATTTGAACTAAAACACAGATGTAAATGAAAGTGAAATAAAAAAGAAAGACAAAACAAAGCCTCAGGGAGAGGTTCTAGGATACAGAAGTTTCAGATGCAAGGTAACGATGTGACGAGGATTTTGACTTTTCATGGGGATTGTACAGCAAAGGCAGCTGATGTTTCTGTTTTTATGCAGTTATTCATAATACTAAGGAAAAGGGGAAGAGTTGATTCTCTGCTAGGATAAGAAGAACTAGCTCTAAACAGAGTGTTTTTTTCAAAACTTCGCATGTGGCATCATCAGATCTTAAAGATTCAAACCACTTACTCAAAATAAGCTTGTCCAGACAATATTAAAAGCATGACATAATTAATTATTGAGAATTGGAATTGATGAGTAAAGGGCACTATTGCTACCCTTGGTTTCTATAGGAAATGATATACATCCATAACCACAGTATAATTCAGGTGGGAAAATGTGGGTGAAGAAGTCGTAAGGCAATTCAGATAATTCCACCTGCATGTGAGTCAAGTTAAGTGAAAGGTTGCTGTCAAGAAAGATTGCAAATGCTTATATCTATTTGCAGTCAAAGAATTATATATACTGCTAGTAATAAGGCATGTCCTAATAAAGATCAAAATTGATTCCTTGCTCCTCTGGCCAGCAAGAGGTAGAGAGGTCTACAGAGGCAGTGCTTCAAGAGGGGGTTCACCTTGAGTAGCCTTTAGTGGTCAAAGCTAGAATGTGCTTTAAATGAACAGATTTGTTTCTACCCTCCTCACTGGGCCTTCAATGGAATATCACAGTATGTTGGGGCAAACAGGGAATGAAGCACATAAGGGAGAAGATAAGGGAAGGTTCTAGAAGAGCTTTCATTTCCTCCTCCCCCCATTGTACTTCACATTATCGACTTCGTCAGTTGGTGTATACAGAACTATTTGTTTGTGTATCTAACAGAGAAATGAAGGGGATCTCTTTCACCGATTGTGGCACATAATGAATGAAATCCTGGACCTACGAAGGCAGGTGCTTGTTGGCCATCTTACCCATGACCGAATGAAGGATGTAAAACGCCACATCACTGCTCGCCTGGATTGGGGCAATGAGTGAGTAAGAGTTAATAATAGCAGCAATGATGATAATCCAATCATTGCAAATGAATTACAGTGCCATAAATTTTATGCTCCTAGGTAACATGTTGAAGTAAGGAATTGGTCTGCAGCAGAAATGCTGAGTCTTATATGAGCATTTTCCCACTGCTTTTTTTCGTGTGAGTGGGGTGGATTTGGATCAGTATGTTTTACACTTTGAAAATAAATGACTTGCTGTTTCAGTTTTTTTTAAACCCACAAAACAAAAAACCCCAGAAAATATTTGCTTCATTCTGGCATTTACCTAGTAATCCTAGAAATAAAGGACTAGAAGGAACCTTGAGATGAGAGACGTTCTTTTTAATACCTTATGAATACACAGAAGGCCAGATCCTTAGCCAGTACAAATCTGTATATGCTTATTTATGCCAACTGAGGTTATGGTCCAAAATTTTTAGTTGGATTCTGTCATAGGTCAATTTTTATCGGGGGAGCTTCAAAATGCTTTAAGAAACTAATGCAAATTATTGAAGAAAACCCATCAGACTCCTGCATTTTGCTTTTACTTGCATATTTATTTAGGATATTCTTTGTCACTGTTTTGAAAGCAAACACATATTTTTCTGTCTTTGTATTTAGCTAAACTCATACTGTATCAAAGGCTTTCCCTTTTCTGTTACTAAGTGCATAGCGACATCAAGAATTCTAGAGATAAAAGATTAATAGCTTAAAGTTTCGATGTACAATGTGATTTTAACTTTGCTAGATATGGCTCATGCTGATCTTGACACTATCTTGCACAGTGTGAAAGGCCAGCAAACTCATCTCTATTCCAGACATGCTGCACATAGGAAAAGTAAACACAATAGACTACTCTTGACTCAATATTACTTTTGAAAATAGCAGCACAGATTAAAAGCACATTAGCACTTCTATTCAAAATCAAGGCTTACTTGATGCTCTCTTCTTATAGCTGGCAATGGGCATTAGGTTCTTGTGACTCTTTCCTAGAGTTATTGCCTGGTGTGGGCTCCGTCTGGCAGCTAAATAGCACAGATGCCAGGAGATGAAGCGTATTCCTATCGTATGACATCTGTATACGTATCTAGTTTTGCCTCTAGCTCTGAAGCATGAGTTTGAAAAGTTGAGATAGTGGAAGAGAGAGAGGGGAAACAGTGGATTGCAATGAGATTAGCCTGCAGCTGACCTGTCATACATTACATGTCTTTTGCTGCTATCTTAATTACAAGGACTTTCTAGTGTGGTGGGGGTTTTTTTTTTTCTTTTTCTTTTTGAATGGTGAGCCATATGTATAAACTTAGCTGGTCATTGAATAGCTATTCTGCTATTACAACAAGAGTCCTGTGATACCTTATAGACTAACAGATTTTCTTTGGCATAAGCTTTCATGGGCTGTAACATGCCACAAGGGGCCACACCTGTGATACTCTGGACTCACCCAACAATATTGTTAATCTACTTGTTGTTTTTGCTGAACACAGACTAACATGGCTACCCCTCTGAATATTCTGCCATTATGTTAGGTCATGATTAAGCCTCCACTGGAGTATTGTGTCCAGTTCTGGGTCCTCATTTCAGGAAAAATGTGGACAATTTGGAGAAAGTCCAGAGAAGACCAACATAAATGATTAAAGGTCTAGAATACTTGACTTACAAGGAAAGATTGAAAGAACTGGGTTTATTTAGTCTGGAAAAGAGGAGGGGACATAACAGTTTTCTAGTAGGTTGTTACAAAGCAGGAGGGAGAAAAATTATTCTCCTTCACCGCTGATGATAGGATAAGAAGCAATGGACTTAAATTACAGCAAGGGAAGTTTAGGTTGGACATTAGGAAAAAATTCCTAACTGTTAGGGTGATTAACCACCGGAATAAGTTGCCTAGGGAGATTGTGGAATCTGCATCACTGGAAATTTTTAAGAGCAAGTTAGTCAAACAACTGTCAGGGATGGTGTAGACGATATGTGGTCTTGCCATGAGTGAAGGGGACTGGACTTGATGACCTCTTATGGTCTCTTCCGGTTCTATGAGTCTCTGTTTATTCTTCTTTTACTCTTTCTTATGAAGCAAGAGGAATGAGTATGGTCTGCCTTATAAATTTTATGCAAGAACATAAAGACTGATCCAAAATTCTTTGACATCAGTGGGAGTTTTTTCCAATGACTAGATGGATTTAAATTCCAAAGGGGTAGCCGTGTTAGTCTATTGTAGAAAGACAACAGAGTCCTGTGGCACTTTTAAAGACTAACAGATTTATTTATCGCATGAGCTTTCGTGGGAGAAAATCCCACTTCGTCAGACGCTTTGAAGATAGGAAAGTTACAGAGTGGGAGGAAATTAAATGCAGGGGTGTGTATGACATAGCATCAGGTCAGGCTGTAACAGCAAATCAAAATAGGTGTTAGGATTCAAAACACTGGGGAACAGCACATAGAGGAGGGGGAGGTCAAATCACTAGCTGTAATGCGAGAAAAATCCATAGTCCCTGTTTAACCCCAAGACAACTGAGTCAAATTTGCATATAAGTTCGAGTTCTGCAGACTCTCTTTGAAGCTGTGATTTGTTATTCATCTGTTTCAACACAGCTATTAACAAGTCGTCAAGGGAGTGAGCACGGAGATTGAAGTGTTCCCCTATTGGTTTTGCAGTGTTGCAATTTCTGATGTCAGATTTGTGTCCATTGATTCTTTGGCGCAGAGACTGTCCTGTCTGTCCAATATATAAGGCAGAGGGGCATTTCCGGCACATGATGGCATAAATCACATTGGTGGATGGGCAGGTGAACGAACCCTTGATGAAGTAGGTGGCATGATTAGTCCCTGTGATGGTGTCATCAGTGTAGATATGAGGGCAAAGTTGGCAGCGTGGTCTGCTGCAGGGCTGTGTTCCTGCTTTAGTGTTTCTTTTCTGTGATCTGTAGTTGCTGGTAAGTATCCTTTTAAGATTAGGGGGCTGTCTGAAAGCAAGGAGAGGTCTGTCTCCTAAGGCTTGAGAGAGTGAGGGGTCATTCTGTAAAATAGGCTGTAGATCTTTGATGATGTGTTGAAGAGGTCTGGCTTGGGGGTTGTAGGTGGTGACCAGTGGCGTTCTGTTGTTGTTTTTAGATCAGGTCCACACTTTGGAGAATTTGAAAGAAGATAAAGCATTCAGGTGATACCTCTCAGGATAAGGGATGTAGAAAGGTGAATTAAAAATACAGTAAAAAGGGGCAAAGCAGAGAAAATAATCTACTGTGTTGAGGAGAAGGTGTAAAGAAGGAAAAAAGGAATCTCGATTTGAAGGTAGAATCTTTTTGTTTGGACATGGAATTTTCTGCCTTCCTTTTACACCAGTAAATAGTATGCCCACCCATTCCATGTACACACTAGAGAATTATTGTGGAATAAGCCGTCAGCTGACTCAGGCTTGCACGGCCGGGGCTGTGGGGCAAAAATGTATTGAGTAGAAATTCGGGCTCCATACTGGCAGGATCCCAAGAGGTTGGGCTCCAGCTCAAGCCCAAATGTTTGCAGAGCCCAGCTGACCCAGGCTAGCTACAGATTATTTATCACTGTGTAGATGTACCCACTGTGGCCTCCATATGCCTAATTGAAGCCATGGTTTTGTATTTCAGTGATGTATGTATATAGTTCCCATTACTGACAGAAATCCTTTTATGTGGGGCAGAGTGGACACAAGTCACTGTGTCTGCCCCCCATACTCCTCTTCTTACAAACATCATTGTTGTAATGGGTGATGGAGAAAAGAATTCTGAATTCCATTTTACCTGACAATACTTCATTTGTTGTTGATAAGCTCCCAAACCTTTTAAATGTAAGTGAATCTTGGCTTCCTTCCATAAAGGCACCTTCAACTTTCATAATTGAACTTTTCAGCCATTTCAGTTTTGATAAGATATCTCTTATGCCTTAATGTTTATTGATTACTTAATACTGCAATATGTGAGAAGTTAAATTCCCATCGAGTGTAAGGATAGAATGATTAATGCTTTTTAGTTTTCTCTAAATGCCAGATAAAGGGGTGTTTTAAGACCTTAACTAGAAAGTATAAAAAATAGTAAGAATGATACAAAAGTTAGGTAAAATACAGTGTTTATTTTTTATTTTTATTTTTTATGTTTTTAAAACCATTTCATACAGAACAGTAAGTACACAGAAAATTTAACCAGGCTAACATTTTGCCTAGCAACATTGGATCTACTTAATAGTTAGCACATGAATAAAATGAAACACTTCACACAGGGGTCACAATTAAAATATTTCTGTGGTTTGGGAGATATTCCACACTATTTCTTATTTTAAGTACAGGGAATATTTTACAAACTGGAATAACCTTTTTAAGTACAGCCACAGTAAATGATTATTTCTTGCGAGAGAGAGATAGAGAGATCCTTGTGATAGTACATCTTTTGCTGATAGATACCACTGTTTATTTTTTCTTGCCACATATATATGGATCTTAAAATGTATCCGAATGTGTACTCCCGTTAGGCAAAAAAAGTATAACATTGGTGATACACTTAATCCTTTACTGCTATTTTTCGGGTAGCAGAACTCTGGAGCAGAGTTTAGTTCTTTCTGCTTTGTTGTCTATCATAATGCATACTCTAAAACATCTTCCAATTCTTCATAGGGAAATCATTTGAGTTGGAGAGTGATGGTGTGTGTGTTTTCTTTCATTAATTTAAAAAAAAAAGATTTGTAGACAGTCACATCTAGTGGTCAGAATGGGATTCAGGCCTACTGGTTGGCAACATAGGATCAAAGCCAGGAACCAGGGCCAGACATTGGAATCAAAGTAAGAGTCCAAATGCCAAAGCCAAGGGTTGAGACAAAGTCAGAGCTTTGTATCAGACACAAGGGTCAGAACTGGATTAGCAGGAGTCAAAGAAATCAGGAGGAGGGCTGATTCTGAAGCAGGAGCAAGGCTGGGACAGGATGGAAACAAGATGGTGTGCAGAGCAGGATCTATACTGGAGCCGTGAAGGAGCAGAGCTGGAGCAGGTTTGGAGAAAGATGCACACAGAGTCTGTAGAGGTATGTGATGAGAAGACAGCAAGCTACAGCTGCTGCTGAGCTTAAGAAATGGACTGCTAGCTTCCTCAGCCACTCTGGTAGGGTAGTCCGTCAGGCAGCCTCGCTGACTTATTAGGGCTTCAGGAGTACCTAGGAGGCACAGCTGCATGGCCTCACTCCTAACAGAAAGTGACAACATGTAATTGTTGGCTGGACCCTTCTAGAATGACCATAATACACTAGAAGATTGGGATGGATGGGGTTCCAGACTAAAAGGAACAGGATGCACCATGTGAGTGACAGCAGAATCCAAATGAAAAATAAAACCTAAGTGGTGTGTGTGAAGCAGTTTGTCTCAAAGAGTATTTTAAATGTGAAAAACATGTAAAACAAAGTACCTTTGAATTCTTCCGTACCCCATTATCTTTCGCCCTTTATTTTTGTTCTCATCATCCACTTTCTCTACTTCAACTTCCTTGTGTTCCATATGCACAAGCTGAATGTGACAAATTCATTTTTTTAAATTAGTTTTTTAAAATGTTTGCATCTCATCCCAAATTTCCCAGTGGATCCTCCCTTAGACACTGACAATAAAAGTGCATTTCAGGTATTTGGCAAAGTTACATTGCCTTTTATCTTCTCAGCAAGAAGAAAGTTTGGGCAGACTAGGAGAAGGAAAGAGAGCTTTTGCCTAGACATGCTGGAGCCTAGACCCTTCTAGTGTTTTAAAGCCCACATGGGAGTGTGCCTCTGAGAGGGGCTTTCCTTCCTGACAGTGATGAGCCAAGTGGGGGACTGAGGAACAAATTGGCTCTAACTCTCCACCCCTCACACAGACTTTTCACTGTTTTAAAGTCTTCCTGGACATCTGGGTCTATCTTGCCAATTTTCCTTCCTACTTGCTTCCTCCTGCCACCAGTTAAGGTATTATCAGTATGCATTTGGAGGCTGCTGTGGGTCTGACCAATTGCCTGTTTTGGAGATTAGGGATGAATTTGTCCTGTTGAGATAAATTGCGAAGGGGGATGTTTCACCACTATTGTGGTGTTGTGAAGGCACAGTTTAGATACAAGAACTAAGAACAGGGATTGCAACATTAGGAGGGAAAATAAGAATATTTCACCTGTTGCAAATTGCTTCTGTCCATGCTAAAAGTGCCAGCTCCCAGAGGTAAATGAGGCCCAGGATATAGCTGGAGGATCTTTTGCTTGTAAGGAAAAGGGGAGATCTGAAGTGTTTGCTGATTGAGGTGTCCTCTACTTCTCTTGTGTGGAAGAAGGCAACAGAAGTGGGCTAAATCTTAGGGGTTAGGCTAGAAAGTCAAATTAGATGTTATATGGTATGAGGCCATTTGTCTCTGGACCCAGCTAGTTGCTTGGTATGTGAGACAGTATGAACAGATTGCACTTCTTTCTTCCCCACCATGGCTGAACTAATAAAGTTGTAACCAACTGCCTCTGTGTCTGTATTTCATTCACCTGCATGTCTTGATTAAACATAGACGTCGCCAACAACTGTGCTGTAATTTACTGAATTTGTAGGTGCGTCTTCAACTGATGCATTTGACGAAGTAGGCTGCAGCCCATGAAAGCTTATGCCCAAAGAAATATGATAGTCTTTAAGGCTATGTCTACACTTACAAAAGCTAGTTCAAATTAACTAATTTGAATTAATTTTAGTTAGTTTGAATTAAGTTAATTCGAACTATCATGGCCCCACTAGAATGCTAGTTCAAACTAGCCATTTCCATGCAGGTCACTTACTTAGTTCGAATTAGTCAGTTGCATGAAGGTCAATCTGCCGATTAGTTTGAACTAAGCGGTTAGTTCGAACTAATATGGCCACATTGACTTAATTCGAACTATTTCGAATTAAGGGTTAGTTTGAACTAAGCAATCAAATTTATTAGTTTGAATTAAGGAAGCCCTTAATTCGAACTAATGAAAGCCTAGTGTGGCCAAGGCTTAAATTAGTCTGAATTAAACTTCCTTAATTCGAGCTAACTTGCAAGTGTAGACATAGCCTAAGGTGCCACAGGACTTCTGGCCTTTTTCAAGTGTTTCAAGTCTAATATCTTAAAGTGCAGCTCTTCTAACTGTTTAAAATATCATTACCTTAATTCAGCACATCTGCATCATATATGTATTCCGTGTCTTAACTGCTTACTTTAGTTTCACTACGTTTTATTTCTGTTTACTCAAGCGTGCTTCATTATTTAATAAAAGCCAGAGATTTAAGTGTAATTGATAAGGGTGGGTCCATGTAAAATGGAGCTGACGCTTTCACATCACTACATTTTCTTTTTACTATCTATTTAGGTTTGCCATCTGACTTGACATTATGTGTCACCTCACTGTGTGCTATCTGCGCGAGATTCAGGCTGGAGGCATGAAGTATAATCTGATTTACATTAGGCAGCAGTAAAAACGCTGATGGAACATATCCCAGTGCAAAGGAAACACAGAAAAAGAGAGTGAGAGGTCATCAATGTACTTATAATTAATTAGGTATCCACACAAATTATTTTTTTTTAAAATAGTGGCAAGTTGGAATCCAGGTATGACACCAATTAACAGGCACATGATGACATAGACATGATATGTCCATCAGAATTCTAATATGAGGGGAAAAATGAGTTAAAAGATGCACAAACAAATAAAGAAAGCAAGAAAGTCCTTAAATATAATTCCTCCATATGTCCTAGAATGCCTCACAATTATTTACATATTCTCTTTTACAGGCAATTGGGACTAGACTTGGTTCCAAGAAAAGAATACGCTATGGTGGATCCTGATGAGATCAGTATTACAGAACTCTATAGGCTGGTAAGTATATGGCAACAGTGATGATTTCCAGGAGTACCGAACGTTGTGGAGGCCCCTTGTTACCACTTACCATTAGCATGAAGAATTCTTGTTCGTACCTGCTGGTGTCAGCTTCCCAACTTCACTGGTCACAAGAAAAACAAGCCCTCTCCTCCAGGACTGTGCAGGCTCTGCTGTCAATCTACAGGTTAGCAAGTGGCACACCCCTGCGCTCCAGCTCTTTGCGTGTCTCCCTGAATCATCCAGCCCCTGATCCACTGGACACTAGAGTGTTCACAGATTGACTGCTTTCTTAAGAAGCCAGTGAGCTCCAGTTTACCAGTTCCTCTTGATCACACTTACCAGCTTACGAGTCTCAACTTAATTTATACAGCCCCAACTTGATCACACAGCTCCAATTTACCAGCCCCACTTGATCACACAATACTTTGATATATTTATAGTGAAATCAAGTGTACATACATTTAACAAAGCCTAGAGATTCAAGTAGTAGCAAGTAGAAATATTGGAAGCAAATGGTTACATATAAAATAAAATTATAACATGCATTCTAAGCCTAGACTTAATTAACAAGATTTTCTCATGTCGTGTAGAGCACTGCTTACCCAAAATCCTGGCTGGCTGTGACCCTATTTTCATGAAGCAAACATGCTGTCAGTTTATCTCCTCCACAGGCTCTGTGTGTTTCCTTGCACTCTAAGAAAAAACACAGCCTTTGTTTTTATTCATAAACTGGACATCCCTGTGTCTCACTGTTTGTTTATTCCTGTAAATTTTCTCTCATCCTACCCCAGTTCAGTATGCAAAAAGGTCTATATTGTGAGGAATATAATACACAAATGGCCAGACAAGGAGATAAGTGTCCACTCTCTCCTGCCTGAAAGGAACATTTCTGAGGCAGTAGCAAGTAGAAATATTGGAAGCAAATGGTCACATATAAAGGAGTGTCACTTTCTATTGACTGTCTTAGTTCTAGGACCTTAAGAACATGATTTTTAGTATAGATACATAACTCTTTCAGTGCTATCTATCTATCTATCTATCTTACACAGTGATTATCATGACCCTTGAGCTATTCACTCTCAGTAGAGGCCGCACATGCCACTCTTTGATGAACCATTATGTAGATATCAATCTCAGAGTATCCCTGTAAAACCCTATGCTCCCCTTGTGTCCTATAACAGTTGGCATCAAGGGGTCTCTTGGTCATAGCATCCAATTATCTTTTTGTGTTTACTATCTAAATAGGCTAATGTTTCCATGGCAATTTTCACTCTTAGTTAATGTATTAAATAAAAAAAGTCTTATGTCTGGGTCGGTATATTTCTATTAATAACATAATGGGATTTGTGCTGTTAAAGAAAACTTCTTTGGGACTGTTTTGAGGTGTCTGAAGTTATGAGAGAGGCTTTCATTAGAGTTAAACTTTCCAGTGACAGTGTGTGTGTGTGTGTGTGCGCGCTCCACATGTTATGTGGACCTTATATATCATCAGTGAAACCATAATAGTTCTTGGAATGATTCCATAAAAGCTTAATCATGTGTAAAAGCATATGAGACACTTCCATTAATACTGTAACTGGCTTCTTAGTGTCATTAGGCTAAGGAAGGAATAATGGAATTTTAATAATCTAACCATTGTCTGAGTACTTTCCAGACGGTAGCCATGTTCGTTTGTATACAACAAAAGTCCTGTGGCACCTTAAAGACTAACAAATTTCTTCAGGCATAAGCTCTTGTGGACTGCAACCCACTTCATTAGATGCATCTGATGAAGTGGGTTGCAGCCCACAAAAGCTTATGCCTGAAGAAATTTGATAGTCTTTAAAGTTCCTCAGGACTTTAATCGTATGAATACTGTCACTCTTAATCATATTGGCTATGTCTACACTTGCACTTTTAAGTCGACTTTAACTAAGTCGACTTATTTAAGTCGACTTAGTGTGTCTACACTTAAAATTAAAGTCAACTTAAAGGGGAACTTACAAAGTCGACCTAGAGCGTCCACACTGGATGCTCTAGGTTGACTTTGTGGGGCTAGGGGGACCTTGGGCAGGTCCATGGTGGCAGGGGGGGCATCCCCTGTGTGCAGTGGGGCAAAGGGGGACAGGGACCCTGGCAGGGCAGAGTCCTGTGTGTGATGCTGTCTGGATTTAGGGAAGCATTTATGATATTATTTAATATGGATATCTCATAAATGCTATAATCCATAGGAACTATGTCATGTTTGGTATCAATAGAAAGGTAGTAATTTGCTGGGAATGATTATATAGTTCATGTCTAGGAATTCTATTTCGATTAGAAGTTAGGAATTTGATGTTATATCTATACTTTAACTTATGTTATTTTATTGAAATACCTGAGAGAGGCAGGTGTGTAAAACCATTGTCTCCTTAATGTTTAGGAATTTTCCAGGTAGAATGGTCCCAGGGAGTATCCTGATGAGCCATTAAGGACATAAAGAATACAACCATTGTGTCCTTAATGGCTCATCAGTTTGCTCCCTGGGACCATATCACCTGGCAGATTCGTTAACATTAAGGAGACAATGGTTGTTCACACCCTCCTGTCTAAGGCATTCCTCCAGAATGACACAAGTTAAAGTATGGATATAACATCAAATTCCTAACTTCTAATCGAAATAGAATTCCTAGACATAAACTATATAATCATTCCCAGCAAATTACTACCTTTCTATTGATACCAAACATGACATAGTTCCTATGGATTATAGCATTTACGAGATATCCATATTAAATAATATCATAAATGCTTCCCTAAATCCAGACAGCGTCACACCCTGCTAACATGCCCTGCCCTTTGGGGGGCATGCCAGGCTCCCCCTGTGCCCCCCGCTCCCCGACAGGGGGGGCATTGGTGTAGTCCTGGGGTAGCCCTAAGTCGATTTAGGGCTAACCCAGGGCTACACTGGCTTAATTCGACTTTAAAAAGTCGAATTAAGCCTTAAGTCTAATGAAAAGGTGGTTTTATAAAGTCGACTTAATTTTCATTAAGTCGACTTAAGGAAACTGCAGTGTAGACGCAGGGTAAATTAAGTTGACTTAAGCAATTTACCAGTGTAGACGCAGCCATTGAGTTGCTGGGCCTCTTCAACTAATATTATAATATGGGTGTCAATGAAGCTGTATGAGACAACTCCACTTTGGGCTTTTCTGGACAAAGAATGATCCATTTTTATTTTATAGGAAATTATCAATATTTTTCAAGGGTCCTGATTCAAACAAAGTCCTCTGAAATGAATGGAAGGACTCCAGATAACTTCAGTGGGGTTTGGATAAGACCTATTTTAATGTTAAATTGGTACAGAAATATAGATCAGAGTGTTACCTGCTTAAGTCTAAAAACTTCTTTAAACTAAGTTTTACTCCTGTTAACTCAAGTTTGTTTCAATAATTAACCTTGGGCTATAGAATAAAGTACAAATTATAAGGTTGGACCTATATAAATGTGAGCTGGCATATTTACATATGCTAATATTCTTTTTTATTATCTATTCTGATAGTCATTCGACTTGACATTACAGGTCACCTGTTTCATTGTCGTATCTGTTAATCATTTGGGTTACATTTTGAAAACACTGGGATAGTCTTTCTCAAAGTTCAAAACTGTATGTAATATTACAGAATTGTATTTGGACACGTATATTTTTCTAATTATGTGGAAAGGGAACTATGATCAAGATTATACAGTGTGGAAGTGAACCTATCTGTTTTAGAATAATAACTACAATGCAATTATATAGCTTATTTTAAAGCTTTTTCAGGAGCAATTGTATAAGAGCAGATTTTAAATAAAACATTGTTGCATAGCTGCTTACGGTTGTTTGGGAGTCTAGTAGTTAGAAGAAAGAGCTGGAAGGTTATGGGTTAATGGATTCTTACAATCCTAACTGAGCCAGCGGATACCTCTGATTAAGTCACATCAGCCCTTTGTCATCTATTTTCGAGATAAGAGGAATAATCAGATGTCTTATTGCAAAACAGGTACTACACCTAAAATGAGAGGTTTGGGATTAAGAAATTACCCCCCACATTTAGTATTTTTAATTAGAATTATGTTCACTCTGTTAGGCTTTTTTATGATTTGAATCTGCCAACATTATTTCTCGTTGATGCTAATATGTAGATGGAACATCGTCATCGAAAGAAAGACACACCTGTACCAGCAAGCAGCCACCATCTTTTTGTGCAGATGAAGAGTCTGATGTGCTCCAATCTGGGAGAAGAACTGGAGGTCATCTTCTCACTGTTTGATAGTAAAGAGAATAGACCAATCAGGTAATAACATCAATTTTCATGTAAATATTTCAAAACCATAGTTCAGAAGGACTCGGATTAGGGCGTTTATATGATGGAGATAGTTGTGATATAATTAGGGCTTGTATACACTGTTCAGCAACGATGATTTCTAAAGTGCACTGCTGTATTGCACATTAATTGGTCCGAATAGATCCTGCTATTGTGCACTGAAGGTTCCCTACTTAGTCCACAGACTTATTAATGCACAATATATTAGTGCAGTTTAGAAATCTCATCTCTGTAGTGTGCAGCATCTCACAGTGTTGACAGGCCCTTTTTTACACTTTCAGAAACATGTAGCATGGCCTCAATTATTAGAGGGTATTAGTAACCTCCTTTTGTACTCAGTAATTTTTAATACAATCCTAGTTTCAAATGAATATTTTTTCTCCACTAAATTCTTTGCTTTTATCAATTTGCAAATACTATTTTGTTTTTGTGTGAGAGGTTGGAAGTATGTGCAGCTACTGTGCATTCACACATACAGTGTGTATTGACTTTCTAACCCGAGGGTCATTTTTAGTTGCTCCTTATCTTCCAGCATTCAGGTTGCATCCATATTTTGCTGCTGTTTCCTCCATAACGTTTCTAAGATCCATTTTCTTTATGTTCAGGCAGCCAAAATTCTGTCAAGGCCCATATCTCCTGTTTTGATTAGTGTAACCTTCTGTGGACTCCTTAACAGACATGCTATCCCTTTCCAATTCATACAAAATTCAGATGCTAAAACATCCTCTTTGCTCATCACTGTGACAATATCACCTTCCCTCTTCCACTTGCAAAACTGGCTAATGGAGTTCTATGAAGCTCATATTTTTTAATTCCGTGTGTTTTGTTTGTTAGTCACCTTTAGCACCAATGCTGGTGGTGCTAGACCCCAGGAGACTGCAAGCTTGTGCTGCATGCTTTCTGAAAGACACAAAAGAAAGGGATGGGGTGGGACAACAGTATCACATTGTGGGCAAAGTGGGGAGGGGCAAGGGAGGAGGATAGAGCCATGGAAGTGTTACACAGTGCTCACCCCCATGCTCTGTACAAGAAAGAAGATAATGGGGGCGTGGGATCATGCTCCACTTCATTCACACCCAACATATGTGAGCATAGGGAAGAAAACCCAATGTGGAAGAGTCTCAAGGATCTAATCTGATAAGAAGTATGTTAAGGAGTTAGTGATCAGGAATGTGAATCATTATATGCTTCCAGTTCTCTTGGGTACAGACGGATGGTAGGGTGGAAGTGGGAAATGTCTTTCTGCAGCAGGGACAGCGGTGAAGGAAAGACGGCACAAAACCTCACAAACAGTTAAATATGTCACTGGTATGGGATCATTAACAGGATAATACTTGATATTAATGTAGAAAATGTGTGAAAGCAAATAGTGTTATGTAATATAAGGGAGAATCTCTTCATTCATGGCATTAGGAATATTGTGGATCAGGTGGAAATCGTGGCAGAATCTGGCAAGATGACGTCTGACCATTTTTGGTACTAAAGAGCAAGAAGATGCTTGCCTGCTATTTTGGAGGAAAACCATCCAGAATAAGATTGGTTAATCACACATCTGTTACTAAGATCAAAACATATAGGTATTATTATGTACATCTGAGATGAGTCACCTAAAACAGTTCACTGTCCTATTAAGAATTGTGGTTATCTGTGAGCAGGAGGCAACAAAGACTATTTTCTGGGTTGCATTCCAGGGAATTGGCAGGACAGGTGAAGGGTTAATTGAGAGACAATTTCAAAATTTGAAGGAACATAATTTGGACGTTTAGGGCTGCTGAAGATAAGTTTACAACAGTAGTAGCATGAAAGGAAGAAGCTGAAGGGCTTTCAAGTAAGCATGCATAATTTCTAGAGCTGTCAGTATGTCATATGCCTGCCACAGTCTCAGCTGTTACTGAGTTAGGCCGTAGCTATTTAGAACCCCTTTACAACGGCAAATCTTGAAGCATGTTGCTATGATTCCAAAACAGCTTCCTGTAGCATGGTGGGAAAGCACTTTCCTATTAGTTGAAACATTTTCTTAAATGCACTGTCAATGAATGCTGAAAATATTGAAACCACCAGAGCATGAACTCCTTGTAGACATTTTCAAACTGGAAAACGAAGTAAAAGTCCTACATGTTCATTATGTGCATAGAAGAATGATTTGATGAGCTTGCTGATGTGATCCATGTCCGCAAAGTATTCCAGAATGCTTCAACTAAGGTGTCTGTCTCATGCAGGTTTCTTTGTCATGTCATACTGTGTTAGAGAAAAAACCATATAATCGAATTTGATCAACCTCTTCTTGATAGCACTAAAGTAGCTAGAGAACTGGATTTATACTTTTAATTCCTTGAAAGAAGATAGAATAGGTCTTAGATTAGAAGTGGCAGGATGAGAATATGCATGATCCAGAACTCTAATTCAAAGTGGATTTCTTTAATAAGTACTGCATTAGTCTCACTTGTGTTTATAGCTACTATCTGAATTCCAATAGAAATGTGGATTTTTCCCATTACATCAAATTATTCTGTAATCTTTCAGACAATGTACTGAGAGAAAAGTGCAGAGCTCTCAAAATAAAATACCAATAGACAAAACAAACAGTCATTCTAAGAAAGAAGTTGCAAAGCCTTGCTAAGATCATACAGGCCTTTCTTTTATCACCACATTTTTATTTGTGTGTGTGTGTGTGTGTGTGTGTGTGTGTGTGTGTGTGTGTGTGT
>ML685797.1:6881204-6950811 GCA_007922175.1 Pelusios castaneus
GTGTGTGTGTGTGTGTGTGTGTGTGTGTGTGTGTGTGTGTGTGTGTGAAGAATAGACTACAGCAGGCGCCTATGGTTCACTGCACATTTTCGTGTTCATGTCTGTTAATATATTTTCTGTAGAATGAAACCTGACAAATTGAAAATGGACTTATTTGAAGGCTTAAGTGAGCCAATAAAGACTCTCAGGACTTTACAGTAAAAGCAATACAACATGAACTTCCAAAAACATTACATATAATATAATCAGATAAACACATTTAACCTAAAACCTGAGACACCTACGTGATAAATGAGATCTTTCGTACTCCATGTGTACATAAATACCTGTCATGCAGATCTATTTGCAACATATTCATTATATATTAATTTCTGGTTTGGTAGGTCTGTGGGGTTATTTTTGTTTTGTTTCTAAATAATAATATAACTTAAAATTGAGGGAATTGGAATCTCTCAGGATTTGCTATTTTGATGAGTAGCACAACTTTAAGTAATTAAGAGACAGCTACATGGAAGTAGCAAAAGCCCTGTTAAGTGTAGTTAGTAACATCTGTAAGAGAGTTGCTTTTTTGTCAGAGCTGAGCACACTTTTGTAAATATTCCCTATAAATTAACAATAAGACAAAACACCGAACTATATAGAAATTCCTGTCATAGCTGTGGAAATGGCAGAATTTGCAGGGCGTTGATGCTTACTGAGTTAAAAGCCATTAAAGACATTAGTAGAGTTAAACTGTATTATAACCACTCCCTCCTGATAAAGGAGCTCTCCATTTGTTCTTAATAGATGCATGTGTAAATTTGGAAGGAAGGGAAAATGCTTTCTGCTGTAAATAAATAATTCAGTGGGACTGATTAAAGAAAAAATCCCCATTATTATTATACTAGATGGGGAAGGATACTGTCTAATCCACTACTATCACCCAAAAAGCATGACAGCTGCAGGATCTGTAAAATGGAATGAAAACTACAGATGCACTGCACTGACATATTCTCTATCAAAAACAAGCTGTACTGCATAGTCTTCTCGTTAATAGCAGCCTATGCCAGCATGTTGGCGATCCCTCAATGGTTGAGGATGATCTCCTTCCTAGGTTTTATTTTATGTGGATCCTTTGGTGATTGAGGTTCCTATCCTTGAGCCACAGACTTGTTGGCAGATGTTGCAGGTGGTGTTGGAAAGCAGGGTTGGGTCACAATTACTGCATGACAGTTGTCTGTCATTTCTTTCCCAGCATTCTTCTGCTACCAGGGCCAGGCGATTTTTCTTCAAAACGGGTTGTTCCTTCTCTGACAAGGCTTTGCCAATTATTCCTGTTTTGAGCTACTGTCTCCCAGTGGATGATATCAATGCCACAACTTTTGACGTTTATCTCGAGAGTGTCTCTAAAATGTTTCTTTTGGCTTTTCCATTTCCTTTCTTTGGCGAATTGGGCATGCAGCAGTAGTTTTGGTAGGTGTGCATCAGGCATGCAACACAGTGCCCAGTCCACCTCAGCTGGTGCTGGATAATCAGGGCCTCAACATGGAAGAGGGCAACAAAAATGATTAGGGGGCTGGGGCACATGACTTATGAGGAGAGACTGAAGGAACTAGGCTTATTTAGTCTACAGAAGAGAAGACTGAGGGGAGATTTGATAGCAACCTTCAACTACTTGAAGGGGTGCTCCAAAGAGGAGGGAGCTAGGCTGTTCTCGGTGGTAACAGAGGACAGAACAAGGAGCAATGGTTTCAAATGACAGCTGGGGAGGTCAAGGTTGGATATTAGGAAAAGCTTTCTCACTAGGAGGGTGGTGAAGCATTGGAATGGGCTACCTAGGGAGGTAGTAGAATCTCCATCCTTGGAGATTTTTAAGGCCCGGTTAGACAAAACCCTGGCTGGGGTGATTTAGTGGGAGTGGTCCTGCTTTTTAGCAGGGGGTTGGACTAGATGACCTCGTGACGTCCCTTCCATCCCTATGATTCTATGTTCACTTCCATGAGGACACTGGTATTAGTGTGGCGATCCTCCCACTTTACGTTGATGATCTTCTGGAGCAAGTGTTGGTGCTGGCATTCCAGTTTTTCAGGTGTTTTCTCTTAGTCACCAAGTCTTGTAGCTGTAGAGATGAGTTGGGAATCAGGATTACCACGGCTTTTAAACTGAAAGTCTAGTGTTATGGTTGCACATGTTGAATGAGGTAGTCTGCCAAACTACTCTCTGAATTCCACCAGAAATGTAGATTTTTCCATTACATCAATTTATGCTGTAATATTTCAGAAAATGTACTGAGATAAAAGTGCAGAGCTCTCAGAATAAAAACCTAGTAGACAAAACTATCATTCTAAGAAAGAAGTTGCAAAGTCTTGTTGAAATGATACAGACCTCTCCTTTATCACTGCAATTTTCTTGTAAAGTATACATTCTGAGGATTCTCTGCTGAATCTTGGTGTCTGTTGTTTGTCTTCTGTGAGAGATGGCTGCCCAAGGCAGGCACAGTGTTCTACTTTTCCAGTTCCTCTCTGTCAGTGTAGATCTTCCTTGCTGATCCAGCCAGTGTATTTTGTATTAATTAACTGATATTCATTAATCAATTTCAGAGCAAATGAGTAAATATTTAATAGCATTTTGAAAAAAGCACTGTTATACAAATTATAAGTGAATAATTATAGGAGCCATCGGTAGTTGCTTATTCAAACCAAACGTGAATATTTAATGGTTGTACATTTACACATTTGAGAAAGCATTTTAATTTTTTTTTTCATTTTTACAAACTTCAGTAGATTTTTAGTATCATTCTACAAACTTAAGTCCTACTCGTTTGAACATTTAGACACGTGCTTAGCTTTGCTTACACAAATAATCCTACTGATTTCAGTGGAGTTACTTGCTGAAATGTAAGGATTGGGATTTTTTGCAGGATTGGGATCTCTTACTCCAAATTTATGACTTCAGTGAATTTAGTAGTAACTAAAAGTACATTAGCAATGTGATATTGATATGTCATCTGAAACATGATCTGTGCTAATCTCTTAAGTATCAAGTGCATGTGGAGGGAAAAGAGAAGAAAACTGTGTGTAATAATTTGTCATTCATGCAGTACCCAACTCTCTTTCAGATGGTTTGCAATAATGTCTGTATTTTTTAAAGTTCTTGGCTTTTCTTAAAGCCTGCATGTAATTGAAATACTAGTTTGAAAAAATAGTCAGATAACTTTAGTAGCAAATTAATGCTTTTAAAGTTTCACAGACTGGATGTGCTTTTTCTCTATGGAACAGTGTTGATTCTTTTATAAAACATTTGCTCCCTACCTAAAATGGAGAGTCATTATGTCAGAAGTTTCCGTTATCCATACTTTATGAATAAATTTGATTAAAGGACATTTATTGGGCTGGATTCTATAGTGAGGCAGTGATTTGCTGAGCACAGCAAGGATGAAGTGGAGCTTTAGAGGGTTGGGAATCCGCTCTTCTCTGTCCAGCTGCAACCTGGAGTAGCTTAGAGCACCCTCTGGTCTGCAAGTTTCCAGGCTGCTCTTAAGAAGGTCAGCTGGCAGCAGTCTCCCGGGGACTGTCGTTCAGCTGAGAATAGGTGGAGCATAGCATGCTTCAGCTACACATTCCCTTTTCTCCCTTGACATGCTCACTATGTTGGGGTTCCAGAGGGCGATAGCAGAAGAGCTGGCTACCTCAGCTCTATCCATACTTGAAATCCTCAGTTGGAGGAAGGCAGTTGTTTTCTATTCCCTTGTATTATCTAAGAGTCATGAAGGGAGCTGAACAATGAATCTGTCCCATTGTCTCTCAAATTTTATTGATGTATAATGCAATTGAAGTTTTTGTTGCATTTTAGTAAGGGGGAAAATATATTGTCCCAATGAAAGTAACTCAAGTTGACATTGCCTTATTTTTTTCCACAGAGTGAATTGTGTTTTCATGAGCTAAAATATTTGCACACTTTTAAAGCATTTTGTCATAAATGGATAGAGAGTGTAATCTTAGAGTTACATACATGTTGATAATTTGCTCTCATTGTGACCATATCATTTCTACAAAATTGACAACCACTGATTTTCTAACTCATACTAGGTAGGACCTTTTAGATTTCAGAATAGTCCTGGGAGGGTTTGATGTTTGCTTTGGGGATATTGAAATAATTCATGCTGTCCATGTAACATTTCCATGCTTTGAAAAAACAAACAAAAAAACTTAGTAATATTGGAAAAAGGATGGTTTAATAAACTGAGTTTTATATTAAGTTGCAAGAATAAGTTTATCCTCTGGCCATAGTGAAGTTTAATTTTCCTCACAGTATTGTCAGAAGCAGACCAGATTTACAATCTAACCTTTGCAGTATGAAAAGGAATGAAGGATTGTTTCCATGGCTCAGTTGAGAGTTCTTGCTGAATAAGTGTACTATTGCAAGCAAGCCAAACCAAGCAATTTGTGGAGCGAATAATGGGGCAAGCGTTTTTACCATTAACTTCAGTGGTAACAGAATAAAGCCCCCCACAAGTAAACAGGAGATCACCTCATGAAGATGATGAACTTCTACAGTGTATATGTAGTCTCTCTCTGGATTTAAATACAGAATGTTTACAAAGCACTTAAATAGTACATAGATGAAGGATGCAATACTGACTGACTACTGTATATACTGTGGAAATTATTTTTATTGCATCAATGTTGAAATTTTCTAATTTTTTTATTAAGTTGTCCGAGAGTTGTCTCATTCCAATACCATGATTGTAAACATATACATTTAAAGGATTTACATTTTAACAGCTAAATGAGTCTCACATATGGGTGGCTTCTCAGATTCTAGCCTGGTGCGTTGTTCCTAAAACGGTACATGTGCACACACCTCCTGGACTCAACAGGAGAATAATTTAAATTATATTGATTCTCCATAACTTTTTTTGTTTTTTCAGTCTTGTAATGAATCTGCAATTTCAATCAACCATTCTTTTTGTGTGGTCTGTGTGTTTTATAAAGAAATAATATAAAATAAACCATTGATAACAGATCTGGTGGTAGCAGTTCTGGGCCCCAAGCAAGGTCATCGCTAAGGGGTGGCAATTGGGGCAACTGCCCCAGGCCCTGCGGTTTGGTGGGCCCCCCCACAGTTGCGCTGGTGGAGTACTTGAGGACAGCCATGGCATGAGGCTGGGATCAGGCTGGCCGGCTGGGATACAGTGAGAAAGGCAGGATCAGGCTGCAGGGGGTGGCCAGGATTGGGGCAGGAGGGTGGTGTGCATTAAGGGGGGTGGCTCAAGGTTGGGACTGGGGGGAGGATGGCACAGTGGGGGGGTGCTTCAAGGCCAGGTTTGGGGGACAGCGGTGCAGGGTGGAGGGGGTGGTGTGAATCCAGGATCAGGGCAAGGAGGCGGTGGGCTTTGTACAGGCCGATTTGCCCTGAGCCCCACCCACCCCTAGAGACAGCCTTGGCCACCGGCCACAACAGTCAATGTTGTCTATGAAGGGATGGATGAATTTTACAACTGTGAGTGGTGAGTGAAGCTTCCCCTCAGAGAGGCTAGCTCCCTGTCCCACCTTTTCTTCCCGCAGATGGGAGGACTTGAGGTAAGAACAGGTAAATGAGTTGCCCAGGATTACAGTCAGAGGCAGAAGTAGAAGTAGAATTCAGGAGAATCCTAGTTTCCAGTTCTTTGAAAAGACCTCATCACTACAGTTGATTGGAAAATGGTTTGCCTTGCATGGAAAATCCTTTGAGATTTCAAATATTTTTCTCATTTGGGGATGGAATGAAACTAAGACTTCTCAAAGTTTTGTTTAAAAAAACAAACAAACAAAAAACCCAGAGATTGAGAAAGAGAGAGGGAGGAAGGGAACAGTTAGAGCACTCACCTGGGATGTGGTAGTCCCAGGTTCAAGTCGCTGTTTTGCCTGATTCAGACCAGGTAATTAATGCAGTCCATTTAAAGATAATTTATGTTCATAAGAATTTGGGACCTTTTAGTTCACACCCACCGTGTCCACAAGGAGGAGCTATAGTGCAGCACTTTGTCACACGTGAAATTCACACCCCCATAGTCTGAACTGCAGGGTGGTGTAGATCTAGCTTTGGATGCACTCTCAGATTGAAGGAATGCAGCAGTATATCTTCCGGATTGATGTAAAGTACTTCATCCTTGTGACATTACCTTTAATGGAAAACATGCAGCATTTTGAATGTGTACTGTTAAGTGTGCAAAGGGGCCTTCCTCCATTATGGTGGTAAATGCTCTGTGGTTATTTGTATTTATTTTGATAACATGGGCAAAAGGCCACAAAACAAATTAGTGTATAACCTGTTAAACACTTACTAGCTTTTTCATTAAATTAGCCTCTATTGTAATTAGGTCAGAATGACAGACCTTGTAAGTATTTCACAGATTACACACATTTAGGAATCCATGACAATTCTATGGTTTCTGTCCCTTTATTTCTCTCAGAATAAATCTGACATCTGATCATAGAATCCATTCTTCCCTTTTCGCCAATTACCAACCATCGTAGTTTGTGAAATAGTATGGCTTCAGTATAGCCAGAAGGCCCAATTACACTGGAGCTCTGGTAAGGCTGATTCTTTAATCAAAAAATACATTGATTTTTTTTTATCAGATCTTGGAAGAATGTAGCTTATCTGTTTTAATTTGAATTGGTTTTACAAGCAACAAGGGATACAGTAATAGGTTGAGTGACTCTCTGAACCATATAAATAAATTGTCTACTGCCACAGGTTAACTTTGATCATCAAATTGTTCCGTTATTGACAAGAATGAAACATATACATTTGTGTATGTAAGTTATTTTGTATATTGATCTTTTGAGAGTGACTGTGGTCTAGTGGATAGGACATTAGACAGGAGAGCTGGGTTCATGATTTTCCTCTGAGTCTTGGGTCAAGAACTTTTTAGCTTTTCTGTGCCCCAATTTCTGCACAGACGGTGTGAGGATTAAAATACCTTCTTTATGAAATGCTTTGAGATCCTCTGATGAAAATAGCTATATGAGTGCTAAGTATTATTAATTATGTAGAGCCCTTAGGAACAATAAGGGTTGCCCAGTAAAACACTATAATAGTTGTAAATGTATATCAAAGTGAATGAAACATGCACATTTTTCTTCTCAGAACTAGTGTCTATCTAGTGTTGCATCTTACAGTGTCCCCTGACAGCTTTAATGTAATATACAATCGCACATGCCATTTAATGTGATTCATTTAATGCATACATAGTGGGTGAAGGTAGTGTTAAACAGAGTCTCACAAATAGTCATTAACATTATCGTGAGACAAACAGTGTCAAGGCTGAGTTGTGTGTAGGAGCAGTGTAATATTGTTTTTAGTATTTTTAGGTTTCTTAGTCTTGAAATTGCACACCTTAAGTACTTATATACTATAGCAGTAAGTACTATAGAACAGTGGTTCTCAACCTTTTGTGGGTCGCGATACATTTCGTCACAACATGCTGCCCTACAGGACACACCAACCCACCCCCCGAGACATAATCCAGCCATCTTCCTGGCTTGCTGCCCTACAGGACACACCAACCCATCCCCACTCCCACCAGGTTGAATCCAGCCATCTCCCCAGCTCTCCACAACACACTAACCACTGTGTGGCAACACAATAATGTGTCCCGACACAGCTGTTGAGAATCACTGCTATAGAAAATCCTAAAGTAGATGGTAAGACCCTATGCAAATTGGCAGAGTTATATCTACTCTCTAGATAACTGTTTTATCCCAGTTCCAAAGGGGTAGCTGTGTTAGTTTATTGCAGAAAAACAACAGAGTCCTGTGGCACTTTTAAAGACTAACAGATTTATAAATCTGTTAGTCTTTAAAAGTGCCACAGGACTCTGTTGCTTTATCCTAGTTCCCTCAGAGTCTTTTACCTGTAGAGTGTGGAAACTACTAATGCAAATTTAAATTCATAACACATTGCTAACCAGAGATCTCTGCTACTTTTTTTTCTAATTTAAAATACAGCCTGCCATCATTTCATAAGCCTGAAATGAAAAAGGAAATAGAGAGCACACATCTTAGCTATGTTTGTTCAGATCACACATATTCAGTTCTTCGCATAGATTAGTATGCAAGAGAACAGTGCACCAGCATCTTCCTAAAATCCCAGTTGCTTTGCTGACCTTTACATCTGTACAGTATTGGTGTCTTTGTGTGTTATATTCCATCTGATACATTGCAGGAGAACATGGAAATGATTTTTCTCTTATTATTTAGTGAAACTTACATTTGCTAACAATGCATAAAGCTTCTGTCTAATCACGCTGTTTCTAAACTGTTTGGTTTATGGTATAATCATTGTTCCATATAAGGACATCTATTAATACAACAATTCTAAGATGGCACTTCAGAAAGGTGAAGATGTGTATACTTTGTGTCTGTGTCAATATGATATGAAAACCTTTCCATAAATGACTGATGCCTGTGAAACCTTTTATATGAAGAGCAAAGATAAATCCCCCTTTTCCCATCACCTTCAACTTCCTTGTTTTATAAATATCACATTGTCCTCAGATAAGCACAGATTCATAAACTGTACGGACAAATAGGGGTAAATTATTTATCCAAGGCTAATAAGAGCAAGATGTATTATGCATTTTCGCTTTTCGTGCACTTAGTTATATGCTTAAAGGTTACAATGCATTCTCTTTCTCCACCAAGTCAAAGAATAAACCAGAATTACCATTTCATTGTCCCATGTAGCTCTCTCAACTTCACATTTTTAAATGGCATCAGTATAAATAATTAACCTTTTCATATTTTTCCTCACTCAATTTTACAATTGCTTTTAAACAGTACTTTCGAAAATCCTTTGCAACCTATGAACTGCAATCTGTCCATTTTGTTTCCTCCTTTGCCTGCATGTTGATTTATTGTGTAGGATTATTTGAGGGCTGGGTTGCTGCCATTGATTTTTATTTTAGGAGTAACAGAACATTACAGAATCTGTTTTTAAGGAGGGAAACGTGGAATGCTGCATGGATTTTGGAATAGGAGGAAAGTGTGTCGTATATTGTTTCTGCAAAATCTTGTTTAGCCTTAAACCATAAATTCCCTCACCTTCCTGTCAAAGCTCTAAGAATCACGCTAAATCAGATTTACGCGTTTTTCTGAGTGAGGGGAGTTTGGATTTACTTAGTTACACTAATTACATGAAGAACCCATAGGTTTTCATCCTTACCGGCTGAGAATACTATCTTCCATGACCTCAACTGAGCAAGAAGTCTGAGTCTGTGTATCCCTTTAAACTTGTGAGTCAACAGGACTATTCCTATCCTTTAAGTTAAACACATGTTTAAAAATCTTGCAGAATTGAGGCTTGTGCTCCTAGACACTGCTAATTCAGGAGAACAGAATAATTCAGACTTAGCTTTCCTATATAGCAGTACACAACACTTCTGAAAAGACAGCAGAGAAGATGGGCTGGGGGTAGACTGTCCTCAGAAGGGTCATGGTTGGCAAGTGTAAGGCTGCTGGAGTATTCTGTAGATGGCTGAGGCAATTCCAGCAAAACTGTCATTTTCAAAGGGTTTATATGTGGTGTGGCAACTTGACAACTCCCCTCCAGGGGGTCTTGTGCTTTTCCCTCTCATAGTGGGTCAGAGCACCACAAGTTACCCTTGTCTCCAAGTGCGTGGAGGGGACAGGGAGGGCTCTCCGGTAATGTCCCATGGAAGTTAGAGAGAAGGATCCTGGGCCCACGTGCTCCTCTGGGTCCACCCACTTCTCTGGGTCCCAATCCAGGGGCCCTATGAATAGCAGCTGTGCACCGCTCACAGTGTCTGAGGTTGCAGTTCTTTCCCCTGGACTATGGGCAGAGTATCTTCTCTCAGGCCTCTATTCCTGGGGATTATCTCCACTCTGCTTAGGCCAGTTTCCCCTTTCCAGGTCCCAGTACTTTCCTTTGCTTCCAGCTTGTTCCCCCTCCTGTCTGATGTAAGGGGTTTTTATCAGGCACCTGGCTGGGCCTTAATTGGCTTCAGGTGCTCCTAATTGCTCTGTAGTAACCCCCGTTAATCCACAGGGAACAAGGCCCTGGTCATTCTAAGGCTTGCATACCTCCCTTCTACCACTCTCTGGCTGCCCTGTTCCCTTGATATGTCACACATTCTCCACCGCCGTCAATACAACAGGTTTGGGCTTCTTGAGATGAGAAGCAATACTGGCACGACAGGCTGTTGGCATTGCCATGTTGGCTTCTTGCCCTATGCTGTACCCTGAAATGGAAAGGTTGTAGGGAAAGGAACCATCTGGTCACTCTTGCATTTTTCACTTTATTCCCGTGCATCCACTAGAGTGGGGCATGTTCTGTCACAAGGATGAACCTCCTCCTTTTCAACAACCACATATTTCTGCTCGTTGGAGAGTAGTTTGCTGCTGAGGTACAGGATCAGATGCTCTTCCTTGCCTACCATTTGTGAAAGGACAGCACCTAGCTCTGCCTTCAAGGCATCTTGTTGGAGGATGATCGCCTTTTCAAAATCTGGGGATATAAACTCTGGATGACTACACAAGGCTGTCCTTAAATCAATGAATGCTTCCTCCACCATCTTGGTCCACTTCACTGTATCTGGGCCCTGAGCTTTTATCGGGTTGGTTGAAGGACCTTCTTTAGTGGTGAAGTGAGAGAGAAATCTCCTATAATACCCCATTGTCACTAGAAATGCTTTGGCCTGTTTCTTGTGGAGCAGTAGGGACTATGCCAGCATGGCCTCTATCTTGTTCCATTGATGTTTTACCAAGCCTCTTCCTACAACATATGCAAGGTATTTGGCTTCGGCTCCCTTTATCATGCACTTGAGAGGGCTTGCGATAAAGCCAGCCTTTTGGAGGGTATCTAGCACCACCTCTACTTTCCATATGCGCACTTCCCAGTCAGAACAATGGATGACTATATCATCCAAATTGATAGTGGAATAGTTGCCGTGGTATTGTATTAATTTATCCATAAGCTGTTGGAACATTGCTGGGACCCCATGTAGTCCAAATGGGAGGATGGTGTATTGGCATAGGCTATCAGGTGTCGAGAAGGGCTCTGCTCCTCAGCTAGGGGGATTTGCTAGTAGCCTTTGGTCAAATCTAGGATGGATTAAGTATCGAGTTTTGACTAATAGATCCACTTGCTAAGTGATGTGCAGGACCAGATAGGCATTGAATTCGGATATTTTGTTCAGCTTCCTAAAATCATTACAAAACCTCAGGGTGCCGTTATGTTTAGTGACTAGGACGATGGGGCTGGACTACTGGTTTTGGGACTCCTCAATAACCCTGAGTTCTAGCATTCTTCTTGCTTCTATCCTAATTTCCTTCCTTTTGGCCTCTGGTATTTGGTATGCTTTTATTGTTACCTGCACTTCAGGGTTGATGACGATATGGTGCTGGACCACTGACGTACAATCAGACTGCTTGGAGAACACATCTTGCTTCACTGAATCATGTAGATGACCTCCATCCATTGTTCTGTAGTTAACTCAGGGGAGATCCTTACTCCCCCCTATGGTATATTTGTTTGCGGGGGGATGCTTCTCAGGTGACCAGGTATGTTTCTCGGTCCCGCCAGGGTTTCAGCAAATTAATGTGGTGGATTTGTTCTGGCTTTTGGTGATCCAGTGGCTTCATCTTTGTAGTCTACCTCTCTGGCAGTTTCCACTACCTCAGACAATCCTGACAACTGACCAGGAGCTTACTTTCTACTGTTGGTACCAGCACTATCAACCTTTCTCCCAGCAGAAATCTCAGTGCTTTTGCCAGGCAGTTTTAGTAGGTTTGCTGGGCCTCCAGTGCTTTCTCCAGATATTCTCATACTATGGGGTCACCCAAACTATTTGCTTTCGCATCTGATCCACATGCTCAATGATGTTCTTTCCTGGGCTGAGCTGTTCCTCCTAATCCTCTTTGGCAGTATTTCATATGCCCTGATGATGCTGGCTGTATAATAGTTCAGAGGGGGAGAACTTAGTAGATGGCCGGGGGACCTCCCGTATCACAAACATCAGGTATGGGAGAAGAGTATCCTAGTCCTTTCAATCCTGTGCCATCACCTTCTGGATCATACCTTTTAAGGGTGTGATTAAACCTTTCAACCAGCCATCCATTTGTGGATGGTACACTGAAATACACCCGGGCTGGATGTGGAGTAGGGTACATAGATCTCTCATTAGCTTTCACATAAAGCGAGTACCCTGGTCAGTCAGGATCTCCTTAGGGATGTCCAGTCTAGTGAAAACCTGGAGCAGTTCTTTCGCTATTGCCTTAAGGGAATGGCTTTGAGGTATGTGTGGCATAATACAAAATGAAAAGTACACTTTAGTGACCCCACACAGATCCATAACTATTCTTTCAAAAGGAACTTCAGTAACAGGTAAGGGCACTAATGGGACCCACAAGTGAGGTCCAAGGCTGTGCGACTGGAACTCTGGGCAGGAGGGGCAATATCATTGTACCTCCACTTATATTCCTGGCCAGTAAAACCTCCTTAGGATTCTATCCAGGGTCTTATTTATTCCTAGGGGTCCCCTAAATAAACAATTATTAACTAATTCCAACATTGCCTTTGTGTGTTTCCATGGCACTAAAAGCTGCTCCCCTCCCCCCACCCGCATGTGTGTTTGCTACATGATACAATAGATTATGTTTGAGCACATACTATGGTCCTGGGCCTTTGGTCTTCCCCTTTAGAGGCACGCCATTTATCTCCACTCCTTCCACCCTCACATTTACCTATAGTGGGTCATTGGCTTGGTCCTGCCCAAAATTCTCACCTACAGGGCCAATCTGACCTAACTCTAGGGGACCAACCTCAACTTCTCCTCCTGGGTCACTCCTACTGATGTTGGGAACCACCTTTGGGTCCTTACAAGTCCAAGTGATCTCCTGCTCTCCCGTATAGGTTCACCTACCAACAAGAGTAGCTTTCAGGATCCCAGCCAATATCCAGGTCCCTAATCTTGTATTGGTTCTCCTTTCTAGCCTAGATTTCTTGGCTTTTCCATGGGATCAAAACAGTTCTTGGGTGAATTCAGCAAAAACTGAAGCAGGACTATCTGCCAGTGCCTTGGTCTTTGTCTGGGGTTTACTATCCTCCTCAGGCTCTACTGGGGGGGGGGGGGGGAGGGAAAAGGCGCTTGAACCAATTAAGACTGATATTGGACATTGAGGGACCACCCCTGTTGTTACCTGGATGGTATTCCCTTAGATCTCAATCTGTACTGGGATCAAGGGGTAGGAATTCATGGTATCATGTATACGGGTTACCCCCATATTTTTGGCCCGGGTCAGTTGATCTCACCCCACTAACTTCCCTGAGACCAGCATGACAGCACTTCTGGAATCTACCAATGCTGCGATCTTGGTACCATTCATTTTTACTGGTTTCGTGGTCCCATGGGTGGTTGTTGCTACCCCTACTAGGCCAATAAGACACATCCCTCCCTTGGCACCATTTGTGGCAACCTGCCAACTCTGTTTCATTGGGTCTCACATTTTTCCCTCTTGTAGTGAATGAGGGAACCACCAGTTACCCCGTCTTTAATTGGGGCATGGGGGAGCTCTCCATTAATGTCCTGTGTGAAGAGGAGGAAGAAGGGATCTGGGCCCACGCACTGCTCTGGGTCCAAGCCCAGGGTCCCTACGAATAGCAGTTGTGCACTGCTGACAGTGGCTTCAATTTTTTCCCCTAAGCTATTTTCCCCCTCTGTCTCTTCAGCTACTTATTCTCTGGTTCTTCTCTTCCTGAGCAGGGTCTCCTCTCTTAGGCCTCTGTGCCTGGCAGGAGCATCTCCACTCTGCGTAGGTCAGTTCCCCCACTCCTGGTTCCGGTACCTTCCTCAGGCTTCTTCTCTGATCCTCTACGCAACACAGCACTCCTCCTCCTCTGCCTCCAGCTCGCTCCCCCACCTGTCTGAAACACGTTTCCTTATAGTAACTCTGGCTAGTCCACAGGGAACAAGGCTGTGATCATTCTAGGGCTTATATGCCTTTCTTCTGCCACTCTTCGGCTGCTCTTTGCCTTGATGTATTGCAGTGATGATAGCTACTGGAGAATTTGCATGTTGGTTCGGGTTGAGGGGAACGTTAACAGGATTCCCTGACCTCACTTCCATTTGTTTGAAAGGTGGAAGTTTCAGATGTTTGCAATCAACTTGTGCTTTAATGACCAATATAACCTTTTTGATTTCCTTCTCCAAATAGAGGTTGCTTGGGCTACCAGAGGGCAGTTAGAAAGAAGGGTTAGTAGCATGATGGCTCTTACAAAAATGGCCTCCTAAGGAAAAATGTCAAGATTTGGTGGTAAAGAATTTCAGGATACAGATGTCCAGTAGTTGCAACAATGCCTTTGATGTCATTTAAATAAGAGATTTAAGGTACAGAAACACAGCAATTTGAATTTGGGTGAATTATCACAGTTGGTTTAATGTGACCACCAACCTCAGTGACCAACCAGAAATTTTATTTTGGTCTTTTATGATGTGTGTGGGGAATGTGGCTACTGCGCCTTCCTGTCTTTTATCTTTTTATCTTCAAAGCATCTGACAAAGTGGGATTGTCTCCCACGAAAGCTCATGCAATAAATAAATTTGTTAGTCTTTAAAAGTGCCACAGGACTCCTTGTTTGTCTGGCTGACCTAGACTAACATGGCTACTCCTTTGGAACTTCCTGTCTTTTGACACTGTGTCTCTTCTCTCAAACTTCAAATAAGACAACAAAGTAATAGAACAAAAGAGAGGAAAGAAGTCAAGTGGATTTGAGATTTTTATTTTATTTTTTTTGTAGGCCTAAAATCCAATTTTGGAAAGCAGTTTGCATGGATTGTTGTCTAAATTGAACAAAGAACAGAAAATAAGTCCAAAACTAAAATATAATTTAACCATAGACAAGGTTTGTACATGTTTTGAACATGTAAACCAGCATCTAAATCCTAGGTATGGTGTTAAATCTAGCATTATTGAAGCTTGTGAAAATTTGGGAGAATATATTTTTTTTTAATAAACAGCAGTTAAGAGTTATTAAAGAGAAGGATTTGCATTCACCACCAGTTACAAAAACTATTATCATTTCCTCGAGGTAACACTAGAGAAGTTGTACACTTTCAGTTGTCTAGACAGAGGCTTCCTGTTTCTCATCTTTAATTATCTGATTCTAGTAGAAAAAGATGACTCAACTGGGGTAAACCGTGATTATACAAACACAGTTTAGTCTGAATTTTTGAAGCTGTTATTTCTCACCATGATAAAATTCCATATGTTTAGGTGTCAGTTTTGTCTCAGGGTGAATGTATGGACATGATTGCACACTTTACTCTACAAGCAATAATTACGAAATTTAGGTGTTTCTTATTACCCCTCACTTGGATATATCTTGTCACTTGAACTTTCCTTTTTTCATATAGAAGATGAAAAGACCCCTGTTCCTTTCTTCTTTTCCCCACCAGTCTGTAGTAATTCCTTGTTGGCACCTGCCTGAGACAAAGCATGTCTTGGGGTTTTTCTGCAGCTGTGGAGCTGCATTTTATTTGGCTATGTCTGTGCGGTAGCACACAGTAGTGTTGTGTGATAGCACACAGTTCAGTATTGTCTGTAATTTTCTCTGTGCACTGTGGAAGTTTTCATTTCATATATCATTTAGCACGTATTACATGAAGGCTCCACAAAGTCACCAAATATACTTAGCACAAATAAAGGAGAGGAATTTTTGTTTTTGTGTTACTCTGAGAGTTAAACTCATTAATCGTGGATTATTTTTTCACTGCATTATCATAGCTGCACTAATTGCAGAATCAGATAAGCTTAATCCTTTACGGAAAGTGAAGAAAAAAATAGAACATCTATAGAGGTTTGTTTGTGAAGGGCACAGATGACATTTGGAAGCTTAGAAATGTAAAGCAGGTTAGTTTGCTTTTAGGATTTTCTAGAAGGGTTTTTCAGTGGACTCAGACACATGCTTCATTGTATAATGAATTACAAAGGGGTAGCCGTGTTAGTCTATTGTAGAAAGACAACAGAGTCTTGTGGCACTTTTAAAGACTAACAGATTTATTAATCGCATGAGCTTTCGTGGGAGAAAATCCCACTTCGTCAGACACTTTGAAGATAACTTTCCTATCTTCAAAGCGTCTGACGAAGTGGGATTTTCTCCCACGAAAGCTCATGCGATTAATAAATCTGTTAGTCTTTAAAAGTGCCACAAGACTCTGTTGTATAATGAATGTTAGCTAAGAAAAGCTGGGCTGTGCATAACATGATCACTTTTGACTCTGTTCCCAGGCATTGTGCACCTCATGCCACTCATAGGCTATGTACACACGATCAGATTAAAGCACAACATGGCAATCGCGCTATAAAAAACACGTGACCTTTATTGCGGGATAGCACGTAAACACGTCGCTCCTTGTAACGCAACAGAATTCTTTGCAATATTGCGGTGTAGCGCAATGAATTCTGGGCACCTATCCCACAGTTCAATTTTCCCTCAATCTGCGCTTGGAATCATGGGATGAAGGAAAGAAACGCAAAGCGCCATGGGTAAAATCTCAGTTTCCCGTGGTGCACTGTGTTCCCCTTGCATCTTCCTCATTGCCAATAGCAACTCGCGCCTATTTTCAACAGTGCAGTGACGCACTACTTGCGAGCAATCACAACAGTGACAGCATGGATCCTGCTCTGATCTCCAGTGTCACCTTCAGCATTCTAAATACATCTCGGCTGCTTGCTCAGTACGCAATGAGCTCTGAGTCAGACGAGGACACTGAGGAGCAGGGGCTGATTGATGCCATGCAGAGCAACAGCACTGCGTTGCTCAGCTCCTTCACCAATCATCTGCACACGGTGCAACGCCGTTTCTGGTCGCGAGAGACGAGCACCGAGTGGTGGGATCGCATTGTTATGCAGCTGTGGGATGACGAGCAGTGGGTACAGAACTTTCGAATGTGGAAAGCAACCTTTCTGGAACTGTGTTCAGAGTTGGCCCCTGCCCTACGACGTAAAGACACCAACATGAGGTCAGCCCTAACCGTGGAGAAGCGTGTTGCGATTGCTGTCTGGAAGATGGCGACTCCTGACTGCTACCGGTCAGTTGCAAACCAGTTTGGAGTCAGGAGGTCCACCGTCGGATTAGCCCTCTCACAAGTGTGCCAAGGCATCAATCGCGTTCTGCCACAGAGGACGGTGACGTTGGGCAATGTTCGTGAGATTGTGGACAGCTTTGCTGCCATGGGATTCCCTAACTGCGGGGGAGCCATAGACGGCACACACATCCCTATTTTGGCTCCAGACCATCTCGCGACTGAGTACATCAACAGGAAGGGCTACTTCTCCATGGTGCTGCAACCACTCGTGAATCACAAGGGGCGTTTTGCGGACATCAATGCTGGGTGGTCAGGAAAGGTGCATGATGCCTGCATTTTCAGGAACACTGGTCTGTACCGGAAGCTGCAAGGGGGTACCTTCTTCCCAGATCAAAAAATTACTGTTGGGGATGTGGAGATGCCCATAGTCGTCCTCGGAGACTCAGCATACCCACTGATGCCATGGCTCATGAAGCCGTACATCGGTAACCTAGATCGCAGCAAGGAGCGGTTCAATTACAGATTGAGCCACTGCAGAATGACCATTTAGTGCGCCTTTGGCCATTTAAAAGGGCGCTGGCGATGTTTGTATGGGAGGCTGGACTTGGCAGAGGACAACATCCTTGCTGTGATTGCGTCGTGCTGTGTCCTTCATAACATTTGTGAAAGTAGGGGAGAAAAGTTTTCCCCGGGGTGGGCTATGGAGACACAGCGCCTCGAGGAAGCATACAAACAGCCAGCCACTAGGAGTATTAGGGGGGCCCAAGGAGAAGCTGCTCGCATAAGGGAGGCACTCAGGGACCATTTCAATGATGCCCTCCCCTAGTTAACTTCCAGGATGCATCAGGTGCACCTTATGAGATTTTCAGTGTGTACAAATAAAGCCACTCTTCAAATTATTTGTCACTGTTTTTATTAAAACCTAAAGGGGGGGGTTACAGGTGGGTGTAGCTGTGGGTCTCTAAAAAGTAGCTCTGGGGGGGACTGGATGTTGCAGTGTACCAGGGGGACGGGTGGCCTTCAAAGAAATTCTTTGAAGGACTACGGGGTGTGGTAGGCAGACACGGTTGAACTGTATGGAGTGGAGCCCGTACATTAATCGCCTGGGTCTGCAAAGCAATCATGCTCTTGAGCAATTCTGTTTGCTCCTTCATCACACTTATCAGTTCGTCCCTGTGTTTCTGCCTCTTCTGTTGAGATTCCTTTCTCCAGGCTGGATTCTTGTGCTGTTTTCAGCAGGTCCTGAAACATATCCTCCCTGTTTCTTCGAGCACGCCGCCGAATGTTTCTCATGCGGCCAGCTGGGGTAGACACCGGCCTTGTGAAGGTTGAATCTAAAAAAAAAAATAATAAAGCTGTTGTTAACACATAGCCTAGATAACCAATGTAACCTTCCAGTAGCACATTCCACTGGAAGGTGCAGGGCAGTCAACATCCTATGCTTCGCTGAAGCGGACAAGGTATATCCTAATAGAAAGCTTACTGGGGGCTAACATTCTGCACAGGGCACACAGATGGAACCCGATATCTCTCTCCTCAGAGTGCCCCTGCCAGCTAGAATACATATCCTACATGCCACCGGTTGCAAGCCAGGACCGTTTGTTGCTGCACTGTGTGCTGCCATGCTTCCCAGGGCTGTGCTTTGCAGCTGGCGAGGCAGAGTATCCATCTTTGGGAGCACAGACACAAACGCTCTCCCATCTAACCTGAGTAGTAGGCTCTTGAGGTATATCGAGGAAACCTTTACTGACCTAAATACATATGATTTTTTGACAATCACTTCTTGTGTTGATGCACTTCTAATGAATGCAGAGTAAAGAGCGTGCACAGCGGGGACTGAGACAGCAAGCACCCCCACCCCGAACAATGATATTTTAGCAGGAGCCATAGCTGCACGAAAGAGAAACTTACCGGAACCCCCCTCTGCCGCCTCAGAGGACGTGCTGCAATTCATGTCTTGGGTGGACATCTCAGCGGGGGTGCAGAAGAGCTCCTGGCTACACGCTGTTGCGCTTTCCTCCAGGTCATCCTCCATCTCCTCCTCCTCATCGATCACGTCCTCATCCTGCTCGGGTCTGGCATTCACTGGATGAGGGGGGGGCCGATGTGTCAATGGGACTCTTTGCAGTGGTTGTGGGGTCCCCACTGAGGATGGCTTCTATCTCCTTATAGTACCTGCATGTAGCAGGCGCTGATCCCGAACGGTGGTTTGCTTCCTTCGCTCGGTGATAGGTTATTTTTAGCTCCTTCACCTTTGATCTGCACTGCACAGTGTCTATCATAACCTCTCTCTGACATGGCCCGAGAAATTATGCCAAATGTATCATAATTTCGCCTGCTGCCGCGTAGTTGCGCCTGCACAGCGGACTCTCCCCAGATGCTGATCAGGTCCAGCACCTCTGCCGTGCTCCAAAGGCGTGCGCGTCTTGCTCGACAGGCCGCCATTGCTGCTGATGATCGGAGCTGCACTCCATTCCATGAGGAAGAGAACAGGAAGTGAAACAGATGAGAAATTCGAAAATCCCGGGAATCCGATCAGGGCGGGGACTGTTTCATCACGGCCACAGAGCGGGTGGGGGAAGACCAGAGAGGACGACTTTGGAATGCTGGGACAGTTCCGGAGGCCAATCATTGCGCGGTAAGCGTACACACGAGTGGAAAGGCACAACAGCTGTTCCGCGTTAACTGCTACCACCCTCATCGAGGTGGTTTTTGTATTGCGCTACAACAAGGCAGTTAACGCGCAACAGCCCTATTGCACGTGTGTACGCTGTTGTTGGTATCGCGCGGTAATGATTGTTAATGCGCGATAAAGTGATCGTGTGTACAAGGCCTTAGTCTCCTTGAGTGTGCACCTCTGGTAAGGTCTCACCCTCATGCTATTACTCTTCTCTCTGAGTGCATTTAGAGGGTCCTGGGCTTCTGTCCCCTCTGATTAGGGCATTACCAAATTTACAGCCATGAAAAACACATCATGGACCGTGAAATCTGGTCTCCTATGTGAAATGTGCTGGGCCAGTGCTGGGGTACGGTTACCACATGGCCGGTATTTGACCAGCCTGGCCAGTTTTGTTTTGTTTTTTGTGGATTTACCAGATGCCAGAAAAATTATTTATTCTGCTGGGGTTTTCTTATTTGGATCTAAAGATTTGCACGATTGTCACAGTACACTGGGCTATGTTAAGTTAAAAGTTTCTTTGTCCACGTGAAAATGGATAAAGAGATGTTCCCATTTCCTCAGTTTAAGCAATAACAGAACAAAACTGTTGAAAATACAGCAGCTGTCAGACAATAGATGTGTGTAGATACTATATACCTAAATGTAACAATCCCGCTATTCGGATTATCGGCGGGTTGTGAACCTAATATATCTGGATATAAGAAAATGGGAGGACTTACCTTCATGAACTCAAGGACTGTGTGTAGCAGACTTATTAACCATTATGTCTGGTTTGTCAACTACAGATGGTGCATTGTCCACAAAGAGGTGCATTGAGTTAAAACTGCTTAGACAACCCCATAATTTGGGGATTTCTTTTGAAAAGCAGTGTTGCGGAGGGATTTGGGTCTGTTGTTGTTGAGACCTCCATTCTATTCCCAGCTGTACCTTCAATGACCTTGTCCAACCTCTCAGTTTCTTAGCTGTGGGTGGAAAGCAATAAGTATCACCTTGAGTGGCTGGGCCAGTGGAGCTCAAGTAACCCAATTCAAATCTCCCTCTAGCTCTATCCCTCTATCGTGAGTCCTTTCATGCCCAGATTAGCAGCTCCCATCCACCTCCCTTCCCCTATTAGCATACGGCCTGTTCTTTGGTAGCTGGGTTTTTGAGACTGGGAAGGAACTTTTCCCTCACTATCACCTTGTTTGGGATGGGGTAGGTGTGGTGGTTTGTTTTTGATTTGCTTTCTGCACAGCAGTCCAGGGACCAAATGGTCTAGGTCAGGAGGTAAGGCTCATGTGTCACAGTTTAGCAGGTGACAGGCACCTACTGTCATAGGGGATCCAGATAAATCAGAATTGGAAGTGGACCTACAGGAAGGCTCCTAAAGAAGGTGGAGAATGGGGTAGAGCTCCTGATGTCTGGTCCCTTTTCTTTCATATGAGGGTTGTCTGGTGGGATCCACACAGCTGTCATGTTGACCCGCTGTGGGACTCTGACAGCAGCCTTCTATAAAGTGGAAACAAATAAGGAAGAAATGAGTAACCTGTATTGTATGAGTTATTGTTGGATGGTTCCTACATGGGTTAAGTTAATAAAGTTTTAGCTTAATTAAATCAAATGCCTTGCATTTTGACTTTCTTCCTGCATGTTCAGAACAATGAGTGAGCAAGAGGCTTTGGTTAATGATGTCTGTGAAGTGAGTAAAAATATTAAGCACAGTCAGTAGAAGGGCTGGGGTTAGAACATCTTGGCTTGTAGATCAGTTCACTTCCCCTTAGGGTATAGGATATTGTGTAAGAAGTGGCTGGCTTGCTCTCATCAAAAATGTATTACCAGTTGTGTGGGGATGTTTGATACACCTGCCAAATGTGAGGGTTGACAAGAAGCATGAGATATGGCATTTCTGCTGAAACTGGTTCAACAGAAATGTCCCAGTTCAGAAAAGCATCCATATTCAGAATAGCACTTCTGTGTGTGCTAAAACTTTCCTTTATCAGGATCAAAGTGCTGTCAAATGCACAAAGTTTGAATCTCTAGTGGGCCTGGCTGTGCTCAGGTGAAATGGAGACCGAGGTGCATACGACTCATTGATTCTCAGCCATCCGTGTCTGGATCAAGTTGAAGTTACAAGGTGGTAATTTAGGTTGGACATTAGGAAAAAATTCCTAACAGTCAGGGTGATTAACCACTGGAATAAGTTACCTAGGCAGGTTGTGGAATCTCAATCATTGGAAGTTTTTAAGAGCAAGTTAGACAAGCACCTGTCAGAGATGGTTTAAGAGGGTACTTGGTCCTGCCATAAGTGCAGGGAACTGGACTTGACCTCTCATGGTCCCTTCCAGTTTCTATGATTCTATGGTTGTGTGTTTCTTCCCTCTTCCCCCTCCCCATTTCTTTCTATCTTAAGTATTATTAGATAAAATCAGAAATCTTTTTTTGCCTTTTCTCCTTCAGAATATAAGATGCCATGGCATTATTAGGTGACTGGAGAGTCCTTTCTATCTCTAATTTCAGCTATTTTTTTCTGAGCATTTACATGTGCAATAGATCAACATTGTATTAATGTACCTTCTATCCCAAATCCGAGTGTTTCATTAGTGATGCTTATTGTGAAAGTCCTACATATGTACGTCTGAACATACATCTTTAACAAAATTCAAGCATTTATTTAACTATTACAGATAACTTACAGGTACTTATTTTTGGCAACTCAACTTTGTACTTGTCAGCAGCTAGAATATAAGCAGAAATGATTTATTTAGCATGAAAGACTACATGTGTGTATGTGAAAGCAGTGTCTGTCATAGCTGCCTACTCCGAAGGTTATTGACCATCTGCTATTTTTGTAGTACATGTGTGCAATACAGATTACCAGTTGAGCAGGAGGGTCTTGGCTTTCAAATTATTTGTATATGCTGGTAACACATTTTTGCAAAGTTCCAAAGGGGTAGCCATGTTAGTCTAGTTCAGCAAAACAAATGAGGAGTCTGGTGGCACTTTTAAAGACTAACAATTTTATTTATTGCATGAGCTTTCATTTTTCTCCCACAAAAGCTCATGCTATAAATAAATTTGTTAGTCTTTGAAAGTGCCACCAGGCTCCTTTTTTGTTTTACATTTTTGCAAAACATTCATTTGGGGTCTGATTTTGTGTCCGATGTGTAATTTTCTTTAGCATTTAGAGGTTTCTTTAAGAAAGGGCTATTGAATACTAATCCTTACTGAGTTACAGGGGCCAGGTGTTTCAACTCAGGGGAGTGTCCCAAATATTCTCTGCCTGTTTTGGATTCCATTAACCCCATCTTCACCTGGTTCTTGCCCAGAGTCTGTCAGATTCTTTAGTGGCTGCATTGAAGCTGGTGCACATGTTACTTACAGTAAAACTATAAGCACTATTGCATGTTAAGTTCTAAAGAATGTATTTTGCATATTATTTAGCAACTAATGAATCCCTACTGTTGTTCAGTGCAGTTTAAAATAACTGCATGAAAGAGGATTATTTATATAGCATTTCAAGAATTGTCCGTCCTTTCAATGGTTTGTTTTGATAGAGTGTAAAATGAAGGCATTGTTATTTCTGTGATTGAATATATAATTCCTTTTGCATGAGAATTCAACGAACAGTTTGGTTTGTCATCAGATCTGAACCATGTTAACAGTACTAATAGTTATGAAGTAGGTATACAAAATGCTTGAAGCTCTCATTCAGGGTATACTGACTAACTGGTAGTATTTCATTCTAGGTGAAGCTGAAGAAATTGATGGTAGGCAGACTGAAACTTTTTTTTTTTTTAAAGGAAAATAAGAAAGTAAGCCAAACAGTAAGGCGCCATTGAAAGATCTTTTTAAATAAATCTGTATATTGCATGGGCATCTGATTTTAAAATTTTTAACTCTGTTCTATATTTACACTCAAGATGAAAGTATACAAATAATTTTTTCCCAATTCCAGTATATAACAATAGATGCCTGGTCACATTCAGTAATGCCTATAATCGTTCAAGTAGCTATACAACTTTAAAGATTTGCTTTACGGGTCAGCAACATTGCTTGGGTTAGTGGGCTTTGTTCCGTGAGGCAACTGAGTCGTGCCTGCTTATGACAGTGGTGAATTGTTTGCTTTTAGCCTAAAGAAAGGGCTTATGATAAGAAAAACAAACTTGGCTTTTTTAATAGCAAGATTATTTAAAATATCAAATATAATTTCAAATCTTTATAATAAAATTCCCTTTAAATTTAATCACTCACACACAGTACTACTGCATTCGTAGAGAAACTACAAAATATGCAATTACAGCAAAAGTGTGACACCCTCACAATAATTAATGAATGCAGTCATATGCTGCAGTGAAATTGCACTGGCATTTTCTGAAGTATTTCCTTTAAACTGATGTTTACTAACTTAGGGCAAACTCTGCCAACTTTATTACTACTAAGGGCGGGTCTACGCTACCAGACTCGTTGACAGGAGATACAACAAACTACACACTCAGTGGATTTACAGCATCTGCCGGAGAGCAGTTCCAGGGTCGATTATGTGAGTGTCCATTGCTCACTCAGTCAGTCCTGCTGCATTGATCCATGGAACCCGATGCAGCCCGGCAGTGTAGACATACCCTGAATACTACCAAAGTATGTAACTAGTCAAATTGATTTAATTGTATCTAATTTCTAAGAGAGATACTACTCATCATGAGTAAGGGTAGCAGAATCTAGCTCTGAAGTATCAGCTAAAACTTGTATTAACTAATAAAATAGTTGAAATACCTCAACAGCTTGAGAGTTCATTAACTAGGAAATCAAATAGAAAAATCTATTATTTTTCTTAAAAGCAGCAGTATATCCAGACCCCATTTACAATATCAAACCATTCAAATTTTTTTCTATTGTAGGATGCAAATTAAATCCAAATGTTTTTATAACTAAATAAGATTCCAAGAACTTTTCAATAAAGAATAAAAAAAATCACATTAATGAATATTTTCTCAAAGTGCAGAGCTTTGTATATCCTGACAACCATCTGAAATTAAATAAATCTTGCTGTTTCTTTCGTGGTCTCTTCTAAAATTTGGTCAGCACAGCCATTGACATCTTTAGGAGAGGGAACAAAATAAAACCCATGCTCTGAAGTGTTCCTAGTCTGTGTTTGCCAGAAGCTGGGAACAAGTGTTAGGGGGTGGATCACTTCGTGATTAAACATGTTCTGTTCAGTAGAGCCCTGCACGGATACAAAAATGTGGATATGGAACCAGACCGCACCTGCCCAATGTCAGTCTTCATCTGATCCACATGTTTTATGTGGATCCAGAGCCACATCCACAACCAGTTTGGACTCAGTCAGCATTTTAGCATTTGGTTGGCTTATTCTCCATATAGGTCCCACCCATTTTTTCCTTTTCTTGTTTGCAATTTGCATGCTGTGCTGTCAATCAGATTTCCTTGGCCACCGATGAAATTTCTAATTGACAGCATGGCATACAAACCACAAACAAGAAAATGGAGAAATGGGCGGGGAAGGCATGAGGAATGAGCCAATCAAAGGCCAGCATGCTAACTGACTGACAGTGAGTGGTGTCTCTCCAAGACCAAGCCTGTTGTGACTGAGACTCTGATTGGCTGGCAGACCACCAATCAGAACTTGGCTGGAGCACTTCCTTGTTCACCTGAGTGCTGCTGATGAGCAGATCATAGCAGCCCCAGCTGCAGGGATCGAGCATAAAAATAGAATCTGCAGCCGTGGCCAATCCACAACAATGGGGCTGCGGATATCATAATAGATTTGTTCATTTGAGACCTCTGATTGGCACCAACTCAAATATTTATATGTAGAAGCTACAGGTGCTTAATTACAAATCTGAAAAAATAAATTACATAAACCCACTCACAGCATGGCAGTAAAAACATTGGATTAGATCTCACTCTGTGTCCTTTGTGTGGTTGAAATGTCACAAAGGGGACAGAGAGCTGGTTTTAGCAGGGAGCTGGGGATCAACAGGCACAGTGAGCATTCCAGGGGTAGCAGAGGGCATAACAGTCCTGGGATGAACCAAATTTGGACTGATGGGACAGTCCCTTTGTGACTGTCAACCTGCTGCAAGCTAGAGCACCTCAGTTCTAAGGCTGGTTTGATCCCTAGCTCTCTGCAGGATGAGATGGAAAGTGAACAGAAAGTCACTTCTGCACAACCAAGAATCTGACTGACTATATATTTGAGGAAGGAATATGAACTAAATTATATAAAACAAACGAAGAAGGACTCTGCACTCTGAAGCTGGTTTTGGTTGTTAGTAGACTTTACAAGAGAGCAAACACCCATGGGCGGTTGGTATTGCAGGCAGGGGAAGTCAGTGATGTCCCTGAGAGCTGCCCATGGTGGCCCCAGATTCCCCCCTTCTGCTGGGAAAGCATGGAGCATGGGGCCAGTCATTGTGGTCCCCTTCTGCCCTCCCCTCTCCCCTCCGGGAAAACATTGAGCATGGGGCCAGCTAGGGTGGCCCTGCCTCCCGTCCTCCCTGCTGGGAAGGACCATGGAGTGACTGCAGTGAGGGGCATGGGGTGGCGTGTGGGCGGGGCCTGAGGTAGAAGAGGTGGTCTAGCTTCACCAACCACCCCTGGGCAGGGGAATTCATTTGGGGGACCTTGCCAGTAATTATGGAGTGTTTTTAAAATTAGAACAAGCAGCAAATAGTTTTCTTCTACTCTTAGCTGCTGTGATGGTGTACAGTGTGTGAGGCAGCTGATGCATGACCATTTCAGAACTTGAAAGATTAAAATATCCTTAATTACATCTGGAAGTGAACAGGAGTCATAACAGAGAGAAACATGCAAGACGTGTTCTGTGCCCATGGCAAACGTGCCCTCCTCAGGTGATGAATTGCATTCTGCATCAGCTGGAGCTTCTGGGTGGGTTTCAAGATATTCCTAACCAGGATGCATTTCAGTCATCCAGTAGCAAAGTCTTCATGAAAAAAACAATCACTCTCCTGCTACTGTGGACCACGCCTACTATTTGTAAATCCAGGTTCACTAATGAATCCAATAGGCTGATAAAAGATAAGCATATATCCTTGGACTGGGGAACAGATAACAGCTACCAGCCCTTCTTCTAAACTCTCCCTGCTGTCTTTGAGGTTCATTTCCATCTTACTAGGATTGAATCACAGCAAGTCTGCTTCTATCCAGACACTTATCTCAGTCAGGCACTGGGAGAATAATTAAGACTGTAGAATTTAGTTTCATTGTAAAGGAGATGTAGAGCTATATAGTGATGAAACCACAACCTAAAATATCTTTCTCCTCAGGTGCCAAGCTAAGCTTTAAATAAAAGCTTTACCATTTACTAAGGCTCCAGTCTGGATTGTACATTTATTTCTTTCATCATAAATTCCCTGTTATCTGCTTAAACATACTTTGTCTTTTGAAGCTATTTTTAAATCTCTCTGACTCATGGTTTCTACATGAAATATTAGTAAAAAATAATTAGTGCAAATTATTTATGCTAAAATCATTTTAGTTGTTACTCTAAAATTAATGTCAAGAAACCAAAATCTCAGGCCAAGCCATCAAAATACTGCTGCACACATGCCAGCACACAGAGTCACATAGTCTCCATGACTAAAAGAGTCAGCAGAGCCATGAAGGTCTCTTTGAATATCACTATCTGGTTTTAATTTTTCTCTGTCTGAATTAGTAGCCAGACTTCAGTTTATACCAGTAGTTGCTGTGTAATCTTAATTCTGAAGTAATTCTTTTTGCTCATACAACATTTACTCATTCTTGGTTACACTGTTTGACTTGCATCAAAATAAATTCTGGGCAGGCACCATTCTGATAAGTACTAGATTGCCTTAGAAGGGTAAGTCCCATTTGATAGTTCTTTAGACTTGTGCTCCTGTGTCGTTTAGGCACTCTTGAAAACCCTTCTCATAGTCCATTAATTACATTCCTGTGACCTCCATTTTGGAGATCTGACTGCCTATATGTACCAGGTATCTGTGACCAGCTGAAGAACATCTTGCATGTATAGTATCATTAAATATAATAACAGTTTTATTTGATTTGATTGTTACTGAATCTTTGCCATTGATACAATGGGTACAGGATTGGGTCTGTAGTTTACGTGCGTTGTCAATATAATAAATTATAACTAACGTTACTCTTGAAATATGCATTTGGTTCTAAAAATATTTTAGAAAATTATCTGATACTTTTCTCTCAGTATTATTATATTCATTTTCCCTTATTACAACCTAACCATACCTAAATATACCTAAACCGAGTTATGCGGAGGAATTTGACCAGTTTATAAAATAATCCTTTCTACAACAACATGTCATGTGGCATATCAAAAAGACAGCTGGATTACAATACAATACAATGGGCAATCTGTCTAGATGGTAGCACACAAGTAGCAATATAAGGAAATGAGAATGAGCTATGAAAATAGAACCGTTTGTTAGTGTTCCTTTTAGAGGCAATTGGTAAACTGCAGATTTGGAGCACATTGTTGCTTTAGTATTACAGAGGAAGTTTCAATACAGAAATCCCTTGATGACCTGCTTAAATTAATCTCTTCAGTGTTAGTTATTTCTGTATTTCTTGTCAGAGGATAACAGAGCTAGAGTGTGTACAGCGTATTTTAGTGGCGGGTTAGCCCTCATAAAAATTCTTAGAAGACTAAGCTAAAATCAAATGCCCTTAATACAAAGAAAAGGTGCTTCTGCTTGGGGTTGTGGCTGTGCATATTTGCCATGTATATGTACGTGTGACTAACTGCTGAGAAGTAAAACACCAGCCTAAGTGTTAACCTTGTGGAGGAGTTTTGCTGATTGAAACCCAGCTGTTAGATCTCTCAAATTTGTATTTTCTTTTTCTTCTAGTAAAGCAGTTCACTTTTCTCATTGATTTTCTAACCTGGCTTCTCTGAAGAAAGTCACAAGAGATTTTATGAATCCACACACACCTTCTGTGCTTAAATGTGACTGAATGTCAACATTTCTTAACCTTTTAAAAGGCTGACTGCTAACATTTGCCCTCTGCTAACATATTCTAATATTCATTTAGTCTAAACTATTGCTTTTGCTTCATTTTTACTTAAATCATATCAGGACACTGAATTTAGATTATACTATAGAAGCTGCATCTCGTTTCTTCTTCCTTCAATCAAAAATGCATATGAGAAATTTATCCCTGCATCACCAATTACTGTCTGTTGCAATCGATATATTTCTGCGTGGCATGATAGAGCTCCCTTGCTGGCTTTTAGTAACTGTATCCTGAATTACACTTGCTTAACCTCGCCCAGTGTAATCAGGGCTTCAAAAAGCCACACACTTGTGGCAAGTAGGAAGCATTCTAGGGAAGTGTCTTTGACATATGCAGAATCTCAGCTTAATTTTCTTTTTCTTAAAATACATTTCTAGCTCCTATGTTTATGCAAGCAACCTTCCAAATGTGAGCTTCTGAAATCTGCAGGCAGGCAGCCCATGTATTCTAACTCTGAATAGTTGATTTATTTCTCAAGCTATGAGGTGCTGAGTAAATTTTTCTGGCATGTGAGTAAAGCAATAAGCCGTCAAGCTATATGAGAAAGTATAGAACAGGAATGAATGGATCATCTGAAAGATGTGGTGACATGTGGACATATGTAAACTGTTACAACAGGCTCTGGATTTTGGAGGGCATACATATTCTTTCAACATTTGCCAGCCTATGAAAACTGTAAACATGATAATTATGCCAAAGATCCAGTTTCTTGGTATATGCTGTTCTTATTTGGGATAAGTATTTCCATATGCCCGCTTTAAGCACAAATCATGCAGTGAAACATCCTTCTGTTGATACTCATGACCGATGGACAGAACTACAGACTGGAGATAAGGTGGTGAAATTCAGAACAGCCTTGTCACTTGACTGGGCTAAAATTGTATTGCCACAATTCAGACTCATTGATTGCAGATCATAGAGACAGGCCGTGTAGCCAGTACAGGGCAAGAACCTTCTTTGTTCTGTGCTTGTATAACACCTAACAAAATAAGGTCTTGGTCCATGACTTGTGCTCCTAGGCACTCTATAATACAAACAGGAATATTTTTGTTATGATGAACACTGAAAGTTTATTTGAAGCCTGGAAATGCAGTATCTGATATAAAAGCATTCTTTTAATGTATTTTATTTATACTACAAATGAGCTGCATTTTTTAAAATTTTGAAAAACATTAAATATTTTAAATTCATGGGCAGCAGACAATGGTTTTGCAAAGAATGTTGAGTGAATTTATTTTTAAACCCTGTTTTAAAGTTACCATGGAGACTTGGGCTGCAGGAGATGGCTACATACTAATATATGTGTATGCACTTGAAAATGTCATTTCCAAAGCTGTCTGTCTGCCTATGAAATGTTCAAGAGTTTAGAGTATCCTACTCTTAGCTTCAACTTTTTCTGCCATCAAATGAAAAACTGTGTAGCTATAAATAGGAAAGGTAGTTTAAAGCAGTGGTTTTTCAATCAGGAGTGGTCATACCCTGCAGGGCATACACAGGTCTTCCAGAGGGTACCTCAATTCATCTAGGTATTTGCCTATTTTTACAGCAGGTTACATAAAAAGCACTAACAAAGTCAGTACAAACTAAACTTTTATACAGGCTTGTTTATACTGCTTTATATAGTAAACACTGAAATGTAAATACAATACTTATATTCCAATTGATTTATTTTATAATTATATCGTAAAAACAAGAAAGTAAGCAATTTTCAAGTAATACTGTGCTGTGACACTTTATATTTTTATGTCTGATTTTGTAAGCAGGTGGTTTTTTTATAGGTGAATCTTGGGGAGTATGAAAGACAAATGAGACTTCTAAAAGGGGTACAGTAGTCTGGAAAGTTTGAGAGCCACTGATTTAAAATGACCTACTCCAGTAAAAAAAATCCACCTGGGGAGTCAAACTGCCTAGGTTAACTGAGGTGTACAAATTAAACCAACTCCCAAATGTAGCTCATATTAAATACAATTTTGAGTAAAATGATTGATCTCCAGATTTTGTGGATGAGGATTGTTGGCACAATAAATAGCCTTCAGGATTTTGTACCACATCTAGGTATTTCTGGAGATATTTCTGCTGCTGTTTTTAAAATGTATATATTGATAAAAAAGAGTGGAAAACTTATTCAGCCACAGCCTTAGGCAGAAGATGGAAGCAGCTGACAAAACTATAGTTAAAAATGAATGTGCCAAGTGATCTCTTTTTAATTTATTTTATCACTTTGGGGTATCCAGGCAGCTGTTTGGCTGGCGGAGGAAGGACCAGGGAAGAAAAAAATGGTGCAGTAGATAGATCTTTTGTGACCCTGTTGCTCCCACCATTTAGAATTAGGGTTATGGCCCATTCTGTCAGCATGTACCCCAAAGAATTGGTCCAAAGCATGGAAGCTTCTTGCTTTTTTGTAAACGTACCCTAACCAGGAATTTCCTGTTTCATACAGCAAGCCTCCCTATGAGCCTGAACCAGCTCCCATTACATTTCAGTGGAAGTCTTTCCTTAATATAGCAAATGTTCTTTCTCCTCTTTTTCACAGGTCCTGCCCCCTCACTGGCTATAAAATAATCCTTTCTTTCTCTCTGCGTGAGCAGAGGCAGGCTTAAATTTACCTAAGTCTTTGTGTTTTGATATTTGTTTCCAGAGCTGAATTTAACAAATACTCTGGTTGATTTTTAAGGTAGAACTCTGGAAATAATGCTTTCCTGATCGTACCTGTAAAGGCTCTTGTGTCACAGTCTACTAAAATCCGTCCAATCTAGCTCCATTTGGGAAGGTGGAAGTTAAAGTTTAATAGTAAGGACAAATATCCTTGACATCGTCTTACCTATTACCTTTTCTTCTGACAATTTTATTCATCTGTGGGGAAGAAATAGACTGAATGCAAATTTGTGTGATTATGCCTAGACCTGCACAGTTAGAATACTTACCAACATGTTGCATGTCTGCTTAAATCATGTCCAGTATTCACAGGATTTTATAGTTATCATGTTTCTGTGTACCTATGTCATTTCTAGGAAGTGAGTATAATTCTACAAAGTCACAGCCTGACAAATAATTTTATTTCATCTCAGATATTTTGTAATTACAACAGGTGTTCAAGCAATTCATTAACCTTCTGTATACATTTTTGTTGTTGCTATCATTAAGTTCTTAGAGCAAAGGGTCTGTTTCATTCTTCAATCTTTTGAGGAAGATTTCACCTTGAAAAAAGTTCAGAATGAGGTCTCATTTTCCTTAAGACAACTCAGTATATCCTATTTATTTTCTTGCAGTGAGAGGTTTTTTTTAAGACTGAATAAGAATGGTTTACCGAAATGTCCAGAGAAGCCAGAAAGACATTGTTCTCTCTTTGTGGTGAGCTCTATTCATTCTTTACGCTCATTTCATGCAGTCGTGCTGAATATTTTATATAAAAGACAGAAGAAATTAACTATTGTGTAACTAAATATTTCAGTGCTCTGAGCTTTTTTATTGGCTATGGATTTGAGTCATAATGGAGAGTTTGATTGTGCCATTGAAGCACAGACCAGTGCAAACCGTCTTGAAGAGTTGCACCACACATTGGGGGTGGGGAATGGAGGGGACACACCAGGAGGAGTTCTGCCTACTTTCTGGAGCTTTTCCAGTGCATAAGTACAGCACACTCCTCCCATTGAGCATGGCAGCCCCTTCTCCTTCTTGTCTCTCCTGCATGCAGGGGTTGCAGAGAGACCGCAATCCTTGTGCTTAAGAATCTGGGGGTTGCAGTCATGCAGGGGTGCACCATGAAGCGCCTTCTGTCTTGTCCCTCTGCAGCCTTGATGCAGCTGGCCACAATCTGTCCCATAACATTTTAGGCCAGAAGTTGCCCATGCTCCTGAATGATCACAAACTTAAAGTGTTCAAGATGTTATTTTTTAGTACTGCATTTTAACAAAGCCTCTGTTAAAAGTGCATTCCATGTTCATTTGTCACTTTCACTGGCACGTATAGTAATATGCTGATATCTTTAAATGACATATTTTAATTGTGAGTCAAAAATAATGAGATTCTAATTCTCTGCAGGATTTGAGTAGCAGTGAACTCAGGAAGGACATCTATATTACTGTGCACATTATCCGTATAGGTATGTATGATAGTCTGCCAGCAGAAACGGTACATTTGGAAGGCAAAACAAAAGAAAGACAATGTGCTTGGATTTTGCTTAAGAATCTGTCATATTAAATGGGTGTATGTCTGAGTAAATTTTGAAAAGAATGTGCTTACACTCTTATGTGCAATAGTAAATAAAGTGTACCTAGAATTTCCCAGCATTGTTCTGTTCTAATATTTTAAATACTTTAAGAAGTTGAGTTTATAATCCCTTAAAGACACAGGACCCCATCAGGCTATAGGATACTGTTCCTATTAGTATCAAAAAGCACATAGATATCTAGCATATAAACTATTTTAGCATAATGAATGAGTTTAGAAGAGTTTTACAAACCCATTCTTGTCCTATAGAGTAATTTCAAGCATGTTGTGCTAGTGTAACAACTTGCTGGAAATGTAGAAGATCTAATTAGTACAAATAGACTGATGAAATAAGTATAGCCTTTCTTTCAAATGGCTGAAATTAATTCAGTCTCCTTTTCGTGGGCTAAGGGAAAAGAAACAGCCATGGAGGAAGGTGTTATTTCCTTGTAAGAAAAATTTAACATAAGATATAAACAAATCTGATTTCTTCCAAAGACAATCTTAAATTCTGTAGAAGTGAAGAGCATATACTTTATTCAATCTATTTCTTTAAGAAACTATCATGGGGCTATATTGAGCTAACACAAATAATCTTCACATGTCATTCCTGAGTGTTTCCCTTCTTAAGAGATATGCACTTTTACCTGTAAAATAATGGTAATGTCTCTGTACAGCACTAAATATACTTAATTTCTTCCTGATTTTTTTAAGAGTATTTTATTTTTGTTATAATAATTGTCTGTACTGCACACTTGGTTTGGATAATGTAATACACACCTGTCTTAATACAGAATAAACCATGTGTCTCGTATCTTCTGCATATCTTTTTTTTTCTTTTTACGTGGTTGTGGACTTCAAAGCTGGGAGACACATACTCATTTGTAGGAAATTGGGTGGAAAACAATTTTGGGGAGAAAATGGTGTCAAATGTTAACTTATGAACCAATCAGCCAAGTTGGTAAGAATAAACCTTTAAAAGAAGAGCAAGGTATAGAATCCATCTTGTTTCACCATTTTTCAAAAATATTACCAGTCTAGATTGCAAATGTAAGCATGCTGTCACATCAGCAGACTTCCAGGAGAGGGAAATGGAAGGAGGAAGCTAATTATTTATTTTGGCATTTTTTTTCAAAGGAAGGAAAAGCCTCAGGTCTTTGCATTTATATCAGTTTAATATTCCAGAAATGACATCTATTCATTTTATATGACAGTCTTACTATTCTGGACACCGCCTATGCTGTTTGAGTCACAGCAATTTAAAGCATCTATGTCCTGATTATATAAAGTTGAAATAGGTTCTGCATGTTTCATAGCTGCACAATCAGACCCTCTGAAAGATCAATGCAGTTTTTAAGGGAACTAAGTGGGGAGCCCAGCATCTTTTTATTCCAAAAAGAAGAGAGGAAGGAACAAGAAACACTGCACTGTCCAAAATAATTTGCCATTTTGTCACTGCATATACGTAATATTGATATGGGAATATGAGAGAGAAAGCTATTGAAAGACCGAAGACACTTGCTGAAATATTTGAGATTAATATGAGATTTGGACAATGTGCTTGGTGAAAATGAAAGATTGCTGTCTGAGCTGCAGTGATGTCAAAATATATTATGGGGAGGCATTGTCAGACAACAGCTATGACCAGGTGCTTTTCATTTCAGAAATTGACATCACATGCACCCTGGTAGAAAAGGTGCATAGCTATCATTGAGCAGAATAAATGAAGGAAGGGCTTTCCCTCTATTTTCATGTCGGACATGCAGCTGAAAGGTTGAGCTACTGCTATTGAATTAAAAAGGAAAGAAAGTTAGAAAACTGTCTCTACTTCCTTTCACTTCTTTGTTTGTTTCTTTATCCTTATTTGCTTTCTTGAGCCCCATCATCTTTCCTCCTCCTCTTGTTCTCTCCTCTTGCCTTTATTCTTTAATAGCTGCTGTTGCACTAGACCACTTATCCCCATGCTGTCTCTTGTAAAGAAAGCCCCTGTCTGTTTAATTGTCATGACCAGAGAGACAGCACTTTCTATCAATCACAGGGAAGAGGGCTATTAGCAACAACTGCAGTAAAGTAATATTTATGAATGTGATACAACCTAATGTAAATGGTACCATAACACTAAATTCGGTGCAGCATTGCCAAATGGAATATGAAACAAGAAGTATGTGGTAGGGGAGGTCAGGAGAAGGTAGCCAGTGTCCCCTCAGATTTGGACCTTACAAACACATTATGGCTATGTCTAAACTAGAAAAGTTAAGTCGACTTAATAAGGTTGACTTTAAGTCGACTTAAAGTCGACCTTATTAAGTTGACTTAACAAAGTTGACTTAACTTTTCTATTGTAAACATAAACCCTTGTCGACCTTAAGTCAACTTAACACTTTAAGTCATCTTAATAAAGATGACTTAGGCGCTAATCCCCATCCACACTGGGTTTAAATCGACTTAAGGAGTCGACTTAAGGCTTAAGTCAACCTAAAACGAGGTGTTAAGTCGACTTAAAGAAATGCTTAAGTCAACTTAATCAAAGCCACGTCCACACTGGGCTTTTATTTTTAGGACAATTTAAGCCTCCTTAAGTCGACCTAATTTGCCAGTGTAGACACCCTATATGTGTAATGCAGTTTCCATATTTTTCCACTGTTCTAATTTAAGTGGAAGATGTGGAAAGATGGAGATTTGTAACCACTACTCTTGCCGTAATCACATGAAAACTATTATGTTATATTCAAGTATCATTTGAGCTAGTCTCTTTCTTCTGTGGCTTTAGATGGAGACATTTTAGTGGGTTATACATCATATTTGTGTTATATTTGGCAGGCCGAATGGGAGCTGGAGAAAAGAAAAATGCTTGCAACGTACAGTACAGACGGCCCTTTGGCTGTGCAGTCCTCAGCATTGCAGATCTACTGGCAGGAGACTCAAAGGATGACCTCATCTTAAAAGTATACATGTAAGAGATTGTTTCCTTTTAATTTTTTAAGTTTGGAGTCCATTTATATCAGTCTGTACCAAGAAGCAGTGACTTTAACTTAGTGCAAGTAAAGGATTTTAGCCCATGATAGTATATTTTAGATCCAGTCAAAAACTAAGGAAAGGGTTTCGTACAAAATTCAGAATTTTTCATTTTTTTTCCCCAGTTTGAAAATTTTCCATCAGTTCTTCATGTTTCTTTTTTCAAAAATGCAAATATGTTTAAAAGAATTGGACAATTAAGCAGAAGTCAGGAAATATGTGAGTTAGGCGTATATGTGCTCTTTTAATCTGTCCCTGATGGGATACAACTATGAAATCATACAATGGGATAGCATAACTTTTTTCTACACATTTAGGCCTTGCTCAGGAAAATTCTCAGGCAAACAGTAGCCCTGTTAAGTTTCCAATGTCATGGCCTATGTAACTTTGTTCATTGTGTTTTACAAGAAATACAGCAAACAATTCACTGCACACCCTCATTGCTACAGGGTTTTCACTATGCAGTTAAGCCAGGCTTTCATTTAGAGTATAATGGTCTTTAGTGGAGCACTTTACAAATGCTCCGTGAAAAATGCACTTTACTGTTATAGAGCGTGATTTTCATCTTCCATGCTTGATATTCCTACGTATTTCCTTTTCCTGTCAAATTTCCCACTTTTTGCCCATAGATTTTCAGTGTCAAAGGTTATCTTTGATAATCATGAAAGGTGTATTTTGTCATTCTCTCTACTCATACTCCAAAATAGCAGAATTGTTTTTGCTCCAAGTCTCCAAAATTTTCCTTTGGGAAAAGACCGAAATTGGAAGGCTTGTGCTTGACAGATGTAAGTTTCAGAAAGTTTTAAAAGCCACAAAAAGGGGATTAGAATGGAAAAGCTTAAACAACACTAATTCTAGCAATATCTCTGCCTGCCTTTATATGGCAATGTGAAGTGTTTGTGGGTGCTTTTTTTAAAGTGCCTTGTACTGCCCAAACATTTGCCAGGAGTACTTTATCATTCCAGAAGGAAGCAGACAGGCCAATCATTTAATGTAATCATGTAATGATGCAAAACAATTACAAAACTGCAACAGCAAAAAGTGTAAAATATTAACAAGGCAGTAAATGTAGGAGACTGGAAAACCAAAACAACTCACTCAAAATCTAATTATTTTTAATTCTTGGGTTTATTAAATGGCAGATGAGATTTTCGCTGATAGTAGATAGGAAGAAAGTTCAATTTCCTCCATGTCGTGACACAGAACATTGAATTCCCTGCTGACCGTGGGCTTGAGAAGTCAAGAAATATTTTGTGGAGCAATCTATTCTGAAGGAATCTAGTCCAAAGTTCAGTTTTCTCCATGGGGTGACACAGTACATAGAATTCCCTGCTGATCCTGGGCCTGAGAAGTTAAGAAATATTTTGTGGAGCAATCTATTCTAAAGGTATAAACTTAGGTACTCTAGTCCAATACTTAAGGTACCGCTGTTCCAGTGGGGGGTTAGTAGTTAGTCTTGAAGGCACTTCAGTCTCTAAAAAGCAGTCCTTCACCTGTCTCTTATTTTCTACCGTGCTGAATTAAAACTGCTGGTAGAAGTGCTTCTGTCAGCGATTTAATATGATGGTGGAGAGGTGGCTGACCTTTTATTTGACTTTAATTTTCTGTCATTTAGACTAAAGTGCTCTCTGTTGGATACCACTAACTGTTAAAGGCATTTGTTGGGCAGTTGAATTCCACTTTCCAAGTCCATGGTTGGTTTAAATGAAATAAAATAAAATAAAATAAATAAAAAATATGATGTTAGGACTTCCGTTCAGATAAAACAGGACAGATTTAATACTGAGACTAACTAGTCGAAATGCTAAAAAGAAAAAGTTCTGGGGAATATTTCTCAAATCATGGTCAGATCATGGAACTCAAACATTTTTAGTTAAAGCCACTGAAATGGTATATTTTAAAGTTGTGACAAGATGCTTTTGCACCTACAGTATGGTTTAATCTATTCTAACATCTTTCTCCTATAGGCATTCTCCTATTTTAAATAACCACTTTAAAGTAGCTCTATGAGACTCAGAACATAATTTCCTTTGCCCTTTAGTTAATCACTATCCCTACTAGGTGTCCTGTTTCTGCTGAACTCTTGAGTGGTCACGTTAGGCAGGTTTCACTGTAATTTAGAGCTGAGGAAGAGATTAATACACAAGTAGCTCAGCAGTAGCCGAATTACTGAGTACCTCCCAGGATGCCTTATCCCCCCATGTTTTCCCATGCAAAGTGAGCATTCCTTTGGTGACATCCTCAACCAGTGGATGTGTGCACTGGCACGCTACTGCTCCCTGTTGTGGCAAGCTGTTTCCCTGGGCATCCTGCCAACACCCACGTTGTGCAACAATATGACCTGTTGATTTGGATAAATCTCAAGCTGCTAGTTTGGTGAGCAGAAGAGGATTTATTTGGAGAGGCCAGTTAAGTCTGTTATACGGGATCTGACAACGTAAGCTCTCATTTCAGATTTAAGAGTGTTACCATTTTCATAGGTGCAACACAGAGAGTGAGTGGTATCAGATCCATGAAAACATCATCAAAAAGCTAAATGTTCGTTACAACCTGACAGGCTCCAATGCTGGTGAGTATATGTTGCAAAATATTTTATTGCGATGTTATTTTAAGTATTGTTTTTTCAGGTTTTACAAGTAGAACCATTTTCTTTTTTAACAGTTTATCGCTATCATTTTCCACACATAATAAAGGAGTTGTTTTGTTACTATTCTTACATTGGTTAAAATCTTGAGGTGCTACAATAGTTGCATATCCTGCCTTTCATCTGCAACTTGAAAACATAAAGGTGCATCACTGCATTCACTTACAGAACCAACTGTTTAGTAACTTTTATTCTGAAGGGGAGCCAAGTTGCTGTGGAATCTGGATTACAGTCAAGTCTCTAGATCTGTGGTTCCCAACCTTTCTGGCTCGAGGGCCATAGATATTATTTTTATAACCCTGAAGGGCCACCAGTTTCTGCCAGCAGCTCCTCCTCCCCCCACTGCAGCCAGGCAGAAGTTCAGCAAGGAAGTTGTCTCCTCACTGATTTCCTGTCTCCCTGGCTGCAGCAAACAAACCCTACGCATCCTGTAGCCCTGTGCATTTCACCTTGGGCCCTAGGCAGTGGCTCCCTTCTGCAGCCAGGGGGACAGAAGTTGAGTGATCCCCTCTCTGTAACTCCAGCCATGCTTGGCATAGCAAGGGTGTCCAGTGCCTGCTGGCGCTTGGGGGCGAAGCCCACATTTGTGCTCCACTGGGCACCCCACGCCTTGCAGCGCCCCCTGGCCTGGCGCCCCCTCCTGCCCAGCACCCAGGGACTACTCACGAGCATGCTACACCTGAGGACCTAGGCAGAATTTTTTGTCATGCAGATGGGAGCACTGATCTCCCATCCCCTTGGCTGCAGTAAGAAGCCTGCACTGGTCTTTTAGTCCTGTGGAAATGTGCTCCGCCTGGTCACTTAGACAGCAGCTCCTTTCTGCAACCAGCAGGAGGGGAGCTGTGGGCCATTTTGAAAGCCCCCCCACAGGCCACAGGTTGGGAACCACTGCTCTAGATAGTGTAGTAATCATGTCTAAGGCTCAATCATCAGCTGCTGTGAGTTGGTGTTTGATATCCAACTGGAAGTCCTGCTGGTCAGTAATACTGCTGTTCCTGAATTATAAAGAGAAAACAGATGATGTTGTTGACATGATGTCTCATTATGTTCTGTGACACTGTTCACAAAACCTCTTGCTGACCAGGTCAGATTTAGACCTTTTGACATTTAAAGCTTTTGTTTCGCCTCCATACCCAGCATCCACGGTTGTCATCAGAATGGATAAAGTAGGGGAGAGCAATAACCAATGTTAAGGCACAGAGACAGCTGGCCTACTGGTCTTATAACAGTGCTCTGTATTGCCATACCGGAGACTCTGGGATTTCCATGCTTCCTGTAATTGGCAATTTTTTAATCACTATATTCCAGGAAAGCAATCCAACCTTTCCTAGATGGAAAGATAGGGTAAGTCTACGCTGCAGTTAAAATCCTGTGTCTGCCTAAGCCACCTAACTGTGGCTTCTGGGGCTCAGGCTGTGAGGCTGTTTCATTGCCATGTAGACTTCTGGCGGGAGCCTGAGCTCTGGGACCCTCCCACTTCAGAAGGTCCCAGAGCCCACGCTCCAGCTCAAACAGGAACATCTGCATCATAATTGAATGGCTCCACAGCCCAAGCCAGACAAGCCCAGGTGTCTAATTACAATGAAAATCTACCCATAGACCCATATACACAACGACATAGGGCTTATCTACACAGGGGGTAATGCGCTTTACGGGAGTGTGATTTCTAAAGTGCACCAATGTGTTGTATCTTAATTGATCTGTATAGTCACTGCTCCCCAGTGCACTTTAACGAAGTTCAGCAATCACTACTTTAGTGTCATAGATAATCTTTGGTGCGCACCTGCAGGGTATACGTGAGCCAATTAATGTGCAGATCTTTAGTGCGCTCTAGGAATCACACCTCTTTAAAGCACACTGCCTGCTTGTACACATCTTGTAAGCCCTTAGTTTTTGCTGTCAAATGCCGCTTCTTCCACTTTGTCCAGACAATGCATTCTTCGAAATTGAAGTGCAGAATAAACTCAGATGAGTTAATTTTCAACTTAAGGTTACATTTCATTGCAATTTTTTGATCACTTGACTGTGTAAGTCCATGAATTGAGTAGATTAGACGAGCCTGTACAGTTCAGTTAATTTGATTTGTGAAAGTGAATCTTGTATTGGAAAGGTACATGAAACATGGTTTTTAGCAAGATGTGAGGGGAAAAAAAGACCTACCCAATTTAACTTTTAAAGATTCAAATTAATTGAATATAAATTACACTCATTAAGGTTCTATAATTTAATTTGAAGCCTGCCTGCCAAAGCCATTGATTTTTGTTTTAAAAGTTTTGAAAGGGTATTATGATGCAAAAAGAATATTTGTTTATGAATTCAGTATATATAATAAGAAATCTACTTTCTGGATTCCCCAAACCCTGAGCATCACCCTTTTTTTGGAGGCAGAAGGAAGAAATGGTAGCAATGAAGTATTAAGTGTTTGCTGTGATACTGGACAATTTGTATGTAGGATGGTGAGCTAGAATTTAAGCCGTATAGTTTAAAAAAAAACATTCTGGAAACAAGAAAGGAATATACATAATTGGTACAAATGTGAATGCCTGCTACTTGTTAGTCAAACTCCCCAGGAAGGCATTATTCTCCAAACAAAATTACCTGGGTATATTTCTGTGGTAATCCCTTCTAATTCTTCATGCATTTAATATTGTGATGTGTACGCTCCCGGTATATTTCTTGACTGTGTTCACTTTAAATACCAGAGTTTGTTTAGCTGCCAATAAAAGTAATTTGCTTTTTCTCAGTATCATTTGTGAGAGAGCAGCAATTTACATTTCACATCAGAGTCTAACAGAGCCGGAAAGAAATATCTATCACAGTTAATGTAGAAATTACTAGCACTACCTATTGGAAGAAACTGTTGAACTAAAGTTGAAATTACTCTGAGTTATGAACATATAAATTAGTTTGGAAGAACCCTCAGGTCTTGCTATTCATTTGAATTATTTCATTTTAAAATGTTTGCAAATATGTGACATATTTTGACTGTTAAAAATAGTAACCATAATATCATGATACATAAGCCCCTGGAAAAGAATGACACTTGGAAAATCATATAGCCATGTTGGTCCGAGGATATTGAAGAGACTAAGTGTGTGAGGTAATATTTTTATTGGATCAACTTATTTGGTGAAACAAGCTTTCAAGCTACACAGAGCTCTTCTTCAGGTCTGAGAAAGGTACTGCATTGTCTCTTTACTCATTAGATTTTGATTTAAATAATGGCTTATGTATTCTCAGTGTCTTCTAAAGCTTTGAATAATCATCATAATAAAAATACAACATTTTGGGGGGAGAAAACCCAAGTTGTCTTTACAAATCCTCATTTAATAAAATGTTACAGAATTTATTAATTTTAGATTATATTTACAATATTATAGATTAAGCAAGTAACTATGCGTATAGTTAAGATTTCCTCACAATTTGTTTTGAATCCCTGTTTTCAGTTGGTTACAACTTTGCTATTCTTTGACCATTCATATTGAAATTTTCCATGCTTGATCTCTCTGCTTCAGACTCAGAAAAGTGAAAATGGTTCAAGGCTAATGAAAAAATGTATAATTGTGACAGTGTTATTTAAAAAAAAAAAAAAAAAAAAATCCAACAGTTTCTTGGAAGAGCTTTGGTGCGTCCATGTTTTGGGGTAAGAATTTGGAATTGAGTAAAGGAATAGTTCTGGGATCAGAAAGTACCTTTTGCTTTCCCTGTGAAAATCTCTGTAGAATTGGGCAACTTGTAAGCCACTGAAAATCACCCTCTGCACATATTCTTATAGCTTTTGAAAGGGATGCTGCTAAAATCTCCAAAGGGACCAACAGGTGCCAGTCCCACAAAGCTCACCTCATGGCCACTCCACTGAGTATGTTCCCTGCTTTTACATGGCATCCTACACAGCCTCCACATAGTTGGTAGAGCTAGAATTCTATATGGAGACACGCTGCAGTAGCAGCAAATATTGCCCGTTTTGGCCTAAGGGAAGGTGCACGGGGTTGAGAGATCACCATGAGTTCCAGTCTAAGCACTGCCACTGACTGGTGTTTATTTTGTTCACTTTACAGCTCTCATTATTGAACAAATAATAAATATTGAACAAAATAAATGATGGGAAGTGTAAGTCAAATGATCTGGTCAGACTGTAACAGCAAATCAAAGTAGTTGTTAGGATTCAAACAGTGGAGTACATTGCTGTTACAGTCTGACCAGATCTTATTATGATCCAAAGGGGTAGCCGTGTTCGTCTATTGCAGAAAAACAACAGTCTTGTGGCACTTTTAAAGACTCTCAGATTTTTTTTCTCCCACAAAAGCTCATGCAATAAATAAATCTGTTGGTCTTTAAAAGTGCCACAGATCTTATGACTTATATATACTTCCCTGCGTTTATTTTGCTCCCATTCTGTAAGTTTCCCATCTTGAAGCCACTGATGAAGTGGGATTTTTTTCCCACAAAAGCTCATGTGATAAATAAATTTGTTAGTCTTTAAAAGTGCCACAAGACTCCTTTTTTGTTCTACTATAGGAAGCAATCAAATATCTTTCAAACATTTACCCAGCATCTCTAATATAGGAAATCTCATCAAATTAACATCATTGCCTTTTAGAATGATTGTGACAAATTTGTGTGCTTGCCTGTGCTTTCAGTTACCACTAGACCACACTCACTTCCACAGCCTTCCTGACTGCCACATTCCTCTGCCCTTTAGCAAAATAGTGAAGTATTCTCTTAGCAGAGTGCTTTGTGTGCCATGTTTGTAGGTGATCTGCTTACTGAGCAAGTCTGTTACTGCTGTCAATTACTCCTTTTGTTCAAGAGATAGAAGTCTGTAAGGTCTTGAGTTCCAGCCTGCAGATGACCCATATGCAGGGATCAGTATGGTTCCATGTGATATATATATATATATATTATATATTTTTTTCAGTTTCCTGTTTAAGAACCCAAGGGAATTACACATAAAAGCCTGTTAAAACAACATTAAGGATGCACAGCCAATCATGAAACATTAGGTAATGCCAGAATGAAAGTTACTTTTGTTTGTGTGTATTATGATGCAGATGAGCTAACAGATGCTAGGTGCCCAACTTCCATTGACTTTTAATGAGAAATGAGGGTCTTTAAAGGCACTGTTGTGCCTATGCAAATCTCTCATACATTCTTCAGTTAATGAGGTGGTCACATACTAATAGTTTAAAAAAATCCCTTCTTCAGCCAGTGCACAGGAAAGAGAGCAAACTGAGGAAGATGTTTGCAAGAAGAGAGGGGATATTCTGTTTTGTTCAGGGCCGTCCCTTGGGGGAGTGGGTCCTAGAGCCAATCGGCCTGTGGGGGCCCCTGCCCCCCTGCGCTGGGAAGGATGGGACGGGTTGGCCCAGAGGCCGGGCCCTGCACTCCCACCCCTCCCCTGGAATGGCTCCCCAGAGGCCGGGCTCTGCTTCCCCGTCCTACCCCTGGGTCGTCTGCTCTGCCCTGGGTGTGGGAAGGGCCGACCCAGAGGCCAGGCTCCGTGCTCCCATTCCACCCATTGTCTTTGGTTTGCTGAAGGCAGCAGGGTGGGAGGTAGCGCAGCAGTGGGGGGCCTGCAGAACCATGGGGCCTAGGATGGTCACCCCGCTCTCTCACAACCCCCGCTCCAAGACAGGCCTGCTTTTGTTTGAGTTATGGCAGTGGGAACAGGAGAGATTGGTTGTATCTCTGGCTCTACCACATACTTCCTGTGTGATGCGAGGCAAGGTTATTATTATAATACATGCACACAACGATACAGGCAACCTGAATTTTGGCATTTCCTAACTTTGAGTCCTTGTTTCTGCAACCATAATGTTCTTTCAATGCATTTTATATAGTCTGTTATGTTATATAATTGTGGGACTGGCATGCATGGTGTTTCCAGGCACATAAAACAGTGACCACATTCATCACTAATTATTCCTCTTTGCTAGTGAAGTTACACATGGGAGTAATTTGGCTCAATGATTTTACCTCAGAGATTTTAAAATATCAATGGGATTGATAAAAAAAAAAACAAAAAAAAATGACAATCCCAGGGTGGGTTGGACAGGTGCAGAATGAAGGATAGAACAGCAGGGAACAGAGGGAAGGGAGCATGATGGTCCCTTCTGGCCTTAAAGTCTTGTTTTCAGTTGGTTATAACTTTCCATTCTTTGACCATTCACAATGAAATTTTCCATGCTTGGTGTCTCCTGCTTCAGACTCAGAAAAGTGAAAATGGTTCGAGGCTAATGAAAAATGCATAATTTTGTCAGTGTTAAAAAAAATCCAACCATTTCTTGGAAGTGCTCTAGTGCTTCCATGTTTTGGGACAAGAATTTGAAATTAAGTCTGAGTACTGCTTTTCAGGAGCTAGAATGAGGAATAGAAGCTCTTTTTTCTATTAGCTGTGATAATACCAAAAGTATGGTTGTGAATACATTGTTTGCTGCATTATGTAGTGTTACCATCTTATTGCAAGTTATGCATACCAGCCAGTTGAAATAATTGCAAATACATTTTACAATTAAACAAGGTGACAAAAGGAGTGTTTTCCTAATTTGTTTCAGACCAGTTCTGCTAATAATTGCACTAGTGAAAAATTAAATAGATGGCATACTCCTTTTCAATATTCAAAGACTTAATGCTCTTGCTCTAATATGAAAATCTAGTCATATTATTGGGACTTCTCCTGTAATCCTTATTCACATGAGTAGTCTGCTTGATTTAGGTGGAACTGCTTTCATGAATGAGGATGGATGGAGCAGGCCTTTTTTATAACTACAGTGTTTAGGATTATTGTGAATGTTCAAGGGACTGCTGTTTTTCCAGACATGTCTTGTTATATTTCTATACACTTTGGAGGAAAAACAGATTTACTATTTAAAGACATGATCCAAAGTGCACTTAGAGGAATAAGGAGACTTATTATGTTGACTGCAATTGGACAATCAGAAAATTGTCAGCCTGAAAAACAGTAGGTCGTGATTTTGCATCACAATACAACTTATTGTATTAGTTTACTCGGATATTTTGTATATTATATTCTAGTCTCATGAAGTAATGTGGCTCAGGTGTAATTATCCATGTGTTTCAGTAGATCTTTAATGGGTTTGGATAATACAATTATGTGAATTTTCAATGTACAAGACATTGGAGGGCATGAACTTGTTTCAGATAACAGGAATGTTTGGTAACTGAAGCCTGAGTGATTGAAGATCAGCTGTGCTTTGAGAAATCCATGATATGTGTGGGAGATAAGGGTGAAAGGGAGATTGGGACATATAATTCAAGCAAGCATGATGTCATTCTCAGTAGAGTATTCAATAGCGACTGTAATAGTAAATTATGAAATTTTATTTCCTTCACATTAACTAATGAAATTGATTCCTCTCTCATGCTTAGCAGCCAGAAAGAAGCTTTTTTTGAAGAAATTGATAATATGTTCAGATAGTTTTGCTGACACCTCATGGAAAATATTGTTGTTGCACTACTGTATGTGGGGTATTATATGGATTCTGTACTATTCTCCTTCCAAAAGCTTGAATAATGAGGTCTGAATCTTCCCCACTATCCACTCAACCTGAGTTTGATGTCTTATCGTTATTGCATCTCCAGCTGAAGTGTGAACTGTATTCCAATAGCTGGTTCACTGGTTTTTTGGGTTTTTTTTTTTTTTTTGTAAACAAGAAAAGGGATAATCAGAATTATGAGGATCCTTTTTGATTAGTGATAGTTGTGAGATGTCAAGAAAAAATACTTGAAAAATGTCGGTTTCTGAAATTACAGAATACATATAAGTAACACTATAAGAGAGCATATGCAGTGCCAGACCCTCAGCCTTGCATCAATGCAAATCTGGACAGAAAGCCAGCGTAAACAGCCTGGTGGAGATTTCCCTTGCCCCCAAACCCCATTTTAGCCCCTTTGCTTTCTACATAACACTTTGTCTTGCCGCCTTCATGTAAACTAATTTTCAGAGTGAACTAGCAGTTTTTCTATGTTCAAAAACTCAATTATTTTTCTCATCTGAAAAAAGAGAAATCCAGCTTTAAAACTACAATATGACTGTGTAACAGAGTCTGCACCTGCCTCTCATGAGTGCACCCCCCTCTGGTCAATACGTGCTGACAATTAAGCAGGTTTTTTGAGGGGGGGCAGCACCCAACTCTCATGGGCACCACCAATGGTTCCCTTGGCTGGTCTTCAGTGACTCAACCCTTCGGCCGAGTCACATATACTGTCCTCCCCTTCCAAGTTATACTCTCTAGTTCTTTTTTACAGCACTAAGGCTTTCTACTTGAAAGAACTGCCTTCTTCAACAACCCAACAGGGGGCCCATCTTGGAAATCTCCAGTGGTGTCAAAGATGAGCTCCTTTCGGGTTGTTGAAGAAAGCAGTGCCTCCAACTAGGAAGTCCTGACTTACAACAGCACCCCCTTAACTCAGTCTCCAATCAGAGCAGCAGGGCCCATTTCAGTACCATCGCCTGGTCTAGATAAATTCTGGGCTCTTTTCCTTGGACTCAGTCTGCCTGCACTAATCTGTCTACGATCCTGATGCTCTTGGAGCTCCAGGCAGCAACTAAATGCTTTTACTTTGCTTCTTCCTTTTATATGGCCCTCCTGACCTCTGACTGGCTGCTCCAGCAGGCCCTCTGATTGACTGTTCCCCTGCCATAGGCTGACTGGATAACGTCTCCTCTTCTCTATTCTGGGGCAGGGTGAGGCAGGCCTGTGAAGTCTCCAGCAGGGGACCTCTGGGCCTACTCCATCCTGTCACATATGCCTCAGAAACTAAATATGAATATTACATTTTGCCACTGGTTTTGTATTTAGCCCTTAGAACGGACACTGTCAATTCCTTGGTTGGGTTATTCCCAGGAGCCTGAAGGTTGGTGTTCTTCATAAATTTTCATCCTAGTTTCTTGCCAAGGGGAGAGGGTTCTTCTTTCCTTGCTCCCCCATGTCTCTCACAGGCTAGGATGGAGTTGTAGTCACACTTCTGTCTGCATGGTGGGAAGTGGGAAGAAAGTGAAAGTAAAGCTTCATGGACAGACAGCATTGGGTATTAGTATGGAATCTGTTAGTAACAACTTTCATAGTGCTAAAGCAACAGAGGGAGCAGATTGCAGATCAAAGCTCCTTCTCTGCACTGGCTCTGTGGCTGCTGTCAAGAATCAACATGCTGGCCAAATGTCTGGTTGTCTAACATCTGAGTCCAGGCTCTAAAGATAGAGACCACATAGTGGAATAAAGTACAACTCAATATGGGTAAAGATGGTACAATTCAGTCCTATATAATTAAGGCAACACAGTTGTACTGGTCACCATGGAAGAGTTAAATATCTGAAAGTATTCTGATTGTAATCCATTTCTTGTATTAAAAATAGCAGATAGTTTCTACCCAGATTTGAAACATCTTTGAAGGAAAGCAGATGCTATATGAGGAAACCATATTTATCCACATTCTCAGTCTTATGTGAAATACCAATGAAAATTACAAAATTAATATTTATTTATGCGTGGTTTGCTTACTGCCTAGTCTCAAATATATTGATTTGCAACTTTTTATTTTCTCTTGGGTGTTGCTTTTTTATCTTCTCTTTACTTCATCAGCTCACCCCCGTTTCTTCAGTTTTGACTTACTTAGCTGATTGAGTAAAGCCAAAGTAACTACTTTACAGAACACGGAAGAGATTTTTCAGATCTTTTTAGGAGTTTGCCTGAAGTTACAAATGTGAAGGCTCGAATAAATCTGGAAAAGGAGATGAGACTTTACCATTGTTTTAAATATTAGTATAAAAACCATAAAAAGAATAAAAATGTGTAGTAATTTTAAAGTAATAGACATTATTACTAGTGCTATCATAGTACTAGCAAGTTTCAGCTAGCAGAGCACTAATCTCTGGTCAAGAAGATTGTAACTTTCTTCTCTCACATCAAGGCTTAGTTTCAATGACTATGTCTACACTTGCACTTTTAAGTCGACTTTAACTAAGCGGACTTAACTAAGTCGACTTAAAGTCGACTTAAAGTCGACTTAGTGTGTCTACACTTAAAATTAAAGTCGACTTAAAAGGAACTTACAAAGTCGACCTAGAGCATCCACACTGGATGCTCTAGGTCGACTTTGTGGGGCTAGGGGGACCTTGGGTAGGTCCACGGTGGCAGGGGGGGCACCCCTTGTGTGCAATGGGGCAAAGGGGGACAGGGACCCTGGCAGGGCATGTGGGCAGGATGTGATGCTGTCTGGATTTAGGGAAGCATTTATGATATTATTTTCAATGGATATCTCATAAATGCTCTATAATCCGTAGGAGCTCTGTCATGTTTGGTATCAATAGAAAGGTAGTAATTTGCTGGGAATGATTATATAGTTTATGTCTAGGAATTCTATTGCGATTAGAAGTTTAAAATTTGGTGTTATATCCATACTTTAACTTATGTTAAAACCATTGTGTCCTTAATGTTTAGGAATGTACCAGGACAATGGTCCCAGGGAGTTACCTGATGAGCCATTAAAGACATAAGGAATACAACCATAGTGTCCTAATGGCTCATCAGGTAACTCCCTGGGATCATTGTCCTGGCACATTCCTAAACATTAAGAACACAATGGTTTTAACATAAGTTAAAGTATGGATATAACATCAAATTCTGACTTCTAATTGAAATAGAATTCCTAGACATAAACTATATAATCATTCCCAGCAAATTACTACCTTTCTGTTGATACCAAACATGACATAGTTCCTATGGATTAGTTCCTGCCCTCCCTCTGTGCTCCCCCCCCCCCCCCCCGGACGGGGGGGGCATGGGTGTAGTCCGGGGGGAGCCCTTAGTCGACTTAGGGCTACCCCAGGGCTACACTGGCTTAATTCGACTTTAGAAAGTCGAATTAAGCCTTAGGTCGAGTAGAAAGGTGGTTTAATAAAGTTGACTTAATTTTCATTAAGTTGACTTTATTTTGCTTAAGTCGACTTAAGCAAGCTGCTTAAGTCGACTTAAGCAAAGTGTAGGGTAGATGCAGGGCACATTAAGTCGACTTAAGCCAAGCTTAAGTCGACTTAATTTACCAGTGTAGACGCAGCCAATATGTGGTAGAAACCCTCTTTTCAGTGCTCGGTAAGGTGGGCAGAGCTGTTGCAGATGTTATTCTTTGTATGAGACTTGAAACCAGGCTCCTTCTTGGGGCCTGTAAAACAGCAATTCTCAACCCAGGGTACATATACCCTTAGGGTACACAGAGATCTTCCAGGGGGTACATCAACTCATCCAAATATTTGCCTAGTTTTACAACAGGTTCAAGGCCAGATTAACCAGCCTGGAGGCCCTGAGCTGCCCTCCCACCGCAACACCCCCTGTCTGGGGCCCCATCCCCAACTGCAAGTCCCTGCCCCCCAGTATGGAAGCCTGTAGGTGGGCAGTGGCTGGGTGTCCCTGGGGCCAGATGGCCCTCCGAACTTAACCCTTGTCCAGACAGTCTGCCCCGGGGGTGGGGCTGGCTGGCGTGTGGCATAGCCTCCATTGCAGCCCCCCAGGGCCAGGGGCCCTAGAAGGCTACACCAGAGATGAGGCCATGCTGCACATCAGATGGAGAGAACAGGTGGAGTGGAGTGAACAGATGGAGTGGAGTGAACAGGTGCTGGCCCATCCTGCCCTGCCCCAGGGGGCAGACCAACCAGCCCAGGGGTGGGGTGGGAGTTCAGGGCCTGGCCTCTGGGCCCAGGGTCCTGCAGGATAGGAGCACACTCAGTGCTTCCCCAAGCTTTTATGGCACTGAGTGGGGCAGGAGGGTGCGGATTATGTAGGGAGTTCAGAGGCAGGAGCCAGGGGGCCCCCTTTAGGCTGGTGTTCAGGGCTTCAGCCCCTATAGTACATGCATTAATCTGGTCCTGAACAGGTTGTAGAAAAAGCACTAGCAATGTCAACACAAACTAAAATTTCATACTGACTTGTTTATACAGCTCTATATTCTATACCCTGAAATATAAGTACAATATTTATATTCCAATTGTATTTTAAAAATGAGAAAGGAAGCAATTTTTCAGTAATAGTGTGCTGTGATACATTTTTGTATTTTTATGTCTGATTTTGTAAATGAAGAGGAGGTTGGGTTATGCAAGACAAATCAGACTGCTGAAAGTCTGGAAAAGTTGAGAGCTACTGCCTTAAAGAACAATGCATTTATTAACTTTTCTCTTTCTTAATAAAACAGGCACTGGTGCCCAAGCGCCGAAATAACCTGCTACTGATCATGTGATAGCTGTCTCATTTTACTATAGAATCACTGTAGAGCTAGTGAACTTACTGATTTGTAAAATGGCATGAGATACATTTAATATAAAACAAAACCAAATTCTGATCATAACTGAAAGTGTTTTTAATAAGGAAGAATAATATCTCAATTTGTATTTCCATTTTTTAAAATCTTGATTTTTTCCCCCCTCACTTAAAACAATGTCTTAAAGTAATATGGATTTACTTTCTGTTCTGATTTTTACTGTGAGAATATACCATATAGTGCTTTTTTTTTTTTCCTGCCTAAAACATTGGATGTTTTCTGAATCCAAGTTTTCTACACATTAATAAACAGTTACATGTGATCAGCTTTTTAAAAATTGAGATGGGACAGGATAAAAGGAAGGATGGTCTAGTCACCAAAGCACTGGCCTTGGCAGTAGGAAACCCAGATTCAGTTCCTCCTCTGCCACAAGCTTCCTGTCTGATCCTAGACAAGGCTCTTAGGGTATGTCTACCCTGGCAAGTTAGGTCAACTTAAGGAGGCTTAAGTCGACCTAAGCAAAGCTGCGTCCCACACTGGGCTTTTATTAAGTCAACTTCAGCCCTTGCTTAAGTCGACTTAATAAGAGCTTAAGTCAACTTAATAACACCTCCTCTGAGGTCGACTTAAGCCTTAAGTCAACTTAAAGCCAGTGTGGATGGAGATTAGTGCTAAGTCAACCTTATTAAGTCGACTTAAAGCCGTTAATTCGACTTACCAAGGTCGACTTAAGTCGACTTAAAGTATTGCCACTCTGTCAGGTCGACTTAACAAGGTCGACTTTGACCCTGTTAAGTCGACTTAACAAAGTCAACTTAACTTTGCCAGTATAGACATAGCCTTAGTGTGTCTGTGCCTCAGTTCCCCTTCTGTAAAATGGTGATAATAGCACTTCCCTACCTCACAGGAATGTTGTGAGGTTAAGTATTCTGAGGATTGTGACACATCTTAAACATTACACAGTGATGGAGGCCATATAAGTACCTAAAATAGCTAGATAAAGAGAAACAGAAATAGAATAGATTTGATTTAACATTTTTCAGCCTAGAGTTCAAATTTGCTTAATGCTTTCATTTATCTGTGTGAAATAATTCAGCAAGTTCTGAGATAGACTTACTTTCATATCTCTTCCTTACACAGACTAAATCCATCCACATGTAGAAGACAGAAATGTATTGCATGGGATTAGACAGGAAAGGTTCAACAGTTTTGCAGATGCCAACTTTGATGCTCTAATAAAGCCCCTTAAAACTCCTATGCTGTTGATGCAGTATTTTTGCTCTTGAGAGATAAGACAAGAGGGCACACAGGCACAATATAATTTTTACTTGCTAATGCTAAGAGAAAAAAAAACAGTTTAAATCCCATACAGATTAAATTACTGGAGTAGAAGATTATAAATTTAAGTGACTACTTTATAATTTTGGACTCTGTCAAAGGATTTTCACAGAAATAGTATGTATGAGGGGGGAGATCTTTTCCTGTCCCAGGCTCTAGGAATGCTCCTAATGAGATTTAAAATGGTGACACAATTTAATTGCATGTTACTGAGAAGCAGTATGTTATTTTGTGGTAGTAATGCAATAACTACATAGTAACTCTGCTGGAAACAGTGTTAACCATACATTAACTTGAACTGATGGGCAGACCTCAAGGTTTAAATCAAATAAAAATCCAAAATTGTAGGATTTTCCTCCCTCTCTCAGCTAGAGTAGGAATCCTTCCAAATTTTTTTTCAAGCATCTAGCACCACCTATCTTCAAAGCTGCATTGTGCAGATGAGGCTTTTCTTGCAACCTTCAAAAAAATCTTTCACCTGCTTGCAGGAGTCTGGGGAGTACATAGCCCAAGACCAACATGAGAAATGAATATGCAGGAGCCAGAATTCAGCAGGATCCTGAAAATCATCTTTAAATATAGATGAAGGAGAAAATAGAGGGGCAGGATGTGAGACCTAAAAGGAGATGTGGCTTGGGTGTTGAGGGAGAAAGCCAGGTTGAGTTGTGGAAGAAAGTGCACCACCCCCAAACTTCAAAAGTTTGCTTTGACAGAGAGGGATGAGATTCCAGCTTTTATTATTATTAAATAACGATGCCTAGTTCACTATCCGTGTATCCCTTCCCCAGGTAACTGTGTCATAACTTGATCTCTCCATTGTATGGGAAATTAAAGCATATATTAGATGATACTTTCTTATTTAACTCTTAGTTGTCTGTTCAGCGATGAGATAAGATGAAGCAGGAAGCTTATGAGCAAGAGAATATATTAGAGAAATCATTAAAGTGCCATTCATTCTTGTGGAAATTATCATTTCAACAATGCTGACAAGATCAGATGAAGGTGCATGCATCCATTACACTGGCTTCTGGGCATTTTCCTGGGGTCTGTGCCCTCCCACAGGCCCCCAGGTGGGGAAAGTCTGAGGGGTGTGAGTAAGGCGGGTCTCCATGACCTTACAAAGTCAATAAACACCACCCTTTAGATTAGGGCAGCACAGCCTGGCAGCCACAGAGGCAATATACAGACCCTCGGTTCAGGGCAGCACGGCCTAGCGGCCCTAGAGTCAGTAAACAGCCCTTGGGGTTCAGGGCAACATGGACTTCTCACAGGGGATGGTGCCCAGTTAGGGGGGCTCAGGCCCTCCCACTTCACTGAGCCCCTGCCCAGGGCCCTATCGGTGCTGGTGTTATGGCTCCTAGCCAGCAGGGGTCCACACTGAAACAATCTGACTTACAGCCAGACCACCTCCAGCTCCACAACCAAGCCCCCTGGGCTACTTCCTACCCGAGCTAGTAGCTGTCCTCTGGAGAGGTCCCGATCCAGGTCTCTTCACCTCCGATGTGGGCTGCCAGCTGCTTCTCTGGAGGTTCCTGGAGTCAGTCAGCCGTAGCTGGGGCGGTTGTCACCCCGTGCTTGCTTGCTCCCGGTCACTTCCTCCAGGGTTGGTCTCTCCCCCTGCCTGGGACTGACACTTTGGTGTCCTCCCTCTTTGCTGGTCAGCCCAGATTGAGCTGAGCTACTCCCTTTGAGGCCGTGGCAGCAGTCCGAGCATGACCAGCAGGACTTACGGGGCGAGGTTTCTGCTGCCCACAAAGGTTATTGGGCCTCTCTAGTGCGAGGTTATTTCACCCCATCACAATACACATGTTTGTGTAGATTCTGAGCATTATGGGATTATATTGGTTTTAACCTATTTACTTCATCCTCTACCACATTTTAGTTTGGTCACCCCCTGCTAACATATTAGTTGTTTCTCTTTTTGTTCATGAGGCCTTAACCAATGAGGTGATAGCTGTCCTCAGCTCCCACTGAAGTAGATGAGATATGGTGTTTTGTGGTCTCATAGTGACCTATGTTTATAAATTCCATTTTCAAATTGGTGAAGGAATTGTACTAGGTTTGCAGCAGTCAAAAGAAATGGTATAATTCATACAACTGAAAACCCGCAACTCTGTGCTAAGTACATCAGCAAACACTATATATAGCAAACTGATTCAGTGCCTATACTGACGTGTCCCCCCAAAATTATCCTTCAAAACAAAGACTTTGCTACCCTACCCCCTACCATACACATAACCCCTGCCATCTTTCCCAGAAAAATCCTTATTAAACAGAAAAGAATTGCAATGTGATCTAAAGAATAACAGTTTCTGCTTTTCCAAACTAATGAGGGAAACTTGAATGTCTAACTTGTGGAACCTTCTCTGGAAATATACTGGTTCAAGTTCGTGCTAGTTAAATTGGGGGATTGTTAATTTAAGTGCCTCCATTGAATTCAGTTTCTTTGATGTGATATATGAGGAAAAGAGGTGGAATCCCAGTGGAGGAGTCTTGGAGGAGTCCAGAATCTAAATCATTTAAAGATGTATAGGTTTCATAGAGTTTTAAACCTGAAGGGGCTATATATTATCTAGTCTGACCTCTTACACACCACAGTACTGTTAAATGCCACCCAAAAGGCCCAACATGAAAAGTAAGAATTTAAGCTGTCCCTAAATCCAAATCTGAAGCTTGTGCTGGCCATGTAGTACATGCCTAATACAATCCTAGTGATTGCTTAGTGATAGTGATGTCAAGCAATAGTGCTTAACAAGTGGGCAACTTCATGCTACACCATCTGAAGTTGAAAAGGCTGAGTGGCCTAGCTGTCTGTTGGGTGTTTCTCATGTATCTGATTTGGGGTGGCAAAGGCTTAGGTCATAATGGGCTATGGAAAGGAAAAGTATACAAAGGAAATGGTCACAGGATTCTGGTAATAAATAAATAATGTCTTGGGCTCAGATACTATCTTGACATCCAGAAGTAGCTGAGGATCCAACAGGATCCTGAGAAACTAAAGGAGAGCAAAGTCCCTTGATTTGGGAGCAGATGTCATCTCAGCTGATTTTTGTCTTAATTTATCAGCATTACCTCAATCTTATCTGTTTTATATCCTAACCAGCTCATTCTCCTCTAAACCCTTATACAGGAAATGCACTAGGCAAGCCAGTCAGCTCCATCAACTAGGTCTGACAAAATAGGGTATATCTGTACTGCAGTAAAAGACCTGCGGCATGGGTGCAGCTGACCTGGGTCAGCTGACTTGGTCTTCCAGGGCTATAAAATTGCAATGTAGATGTTTGGGCTTGGTCTGGCGCCAGGGCTTTGAGTCCCCTGGACGATGGTGAGTCTGAGAACCCAGGGCTCCAGCTTTAGCTTGAATGTGTCCTTTGCTATATTTAGCTCTGCTACTCAAGTCCTGTCAGCCCGAGTCAGCTAACCTGGCCCACAGCCTTTGTGCCACAGGTTTTTATTGCAGTATAGACAAATTTAGAGACATTTAAGTCCCAATTGTGCATTGTTCTGTTCCTGTGCTAACTGCTGTAACAGAGAGGTTTGAATGGAAAAGACAGCTTTGGGACATTTTGGTGATCCCGTATATTCAGGTCAGCCAGTATGCCCAGCCCACCCTATCCAGTGTCAGAGTCATCAAATGAAACTCCATCTTACAGTATGTTGCATATAGGCAGTCGGAAGCAGAGAGTAGCTAGAGACCAACATTCTCCAACTGTTCCCACGCTTTTCTACCAAAACTATTCCTGTGATGCACACACCAGCTGATGAGGCCCCTGCACTCAAGAACAGCAGCTTTCCACCTCTTGTATAGCATTACAAAGAAGCATGCAGAGGGCAGAATACAGTAAAGAATAAAGCCTGTGTAGCTCAGTGTCATTTTCCTATTGGCTAGTGACCCCATAGCCCATATCTGATGTCCTCCTATAGTTGCTGAACAGAAAGAGTGACAGAATAGAGCTCGGTGCACCATATGAGATAGCCTTTTGGGCACACCCAAATCTTCCCTGTGTGTACTTTCTTAGCTAAAACAACAGAACTACTCTAGTGACTCTGACTATTAACAGGGTTCACAGATGTATCAACAACACTCCTGCAGCTTATTTTATATCAACGCATCGCTAATCTTTATACAGTAGAGTGCTTTTGTTTAATGACTTGACACTTCTGTGGCAGTTTATTAATCTGTCAGTTTAATTCTTTGTTATATTTTGTGACAAGGAGATTATGTATATTATGTTTTGATGTGTTTAAGAATTAGTTATCGCTGAAGATTATTTGAAAACGCATGTATCGTAGGAACAGTGCTGAGATATTTTGCTTTGATATAAGTACACAAAACATGACAGCATCTTTCTTTCATCTGAATAAATGTGAAGGCTGCAAGATGGAATATTTATAGAGAACGTATTGAAATTATTGCTAAATTAGCTTGAATTATAATTTTGAAGTCGAAAAAAGTCACATTAGAGTTGATGGTTTTTAGACAGGATTTTTAGAGTACTTTGTCTCCCTTTTCCAAGTATTTTTTTCCAAATAGTGGAGATAGCTTTACAATTAACAACAAATAAATAAGTGTCTGAGTATGGGAATAGTCAAAATAAATATTGAAAACTATAGATTAATCTACTGAGGGAGCATAGCATTATGAGACAAAGATGAGACTAATTTTTCAAGCCATCAGGTATAATTTTCCTTTTATTATTCTCGTAATACCTACATGTTGTGCCTGAAAAGGTTAAGGCTGCTTGGATATTAAAAGCGATTTTCAGAAAATACATTTAATGTACCCTTGCTATTAAGTATTGCTCCACTAATAGGCAGCTTGGGGAGGTGGGCTTTAATAATAGGTGGTTTCATCTTGAGCTACATTCTTAAGTATCTGTGAGTACACTTTTTCTTGCTTCTACATAAGGTGAAAAATGTGTGCCTTTGTGTGAGATTTTAAGAGGCATCTGCATAATAGCAACACTAGCTGACTTGGTATTCACCTCAGCACTGCGTTGTGCCTGTGATTCACCCAGCCCTGGCATCCAATTTAAAGCCTGAATTTTTGTGTAAGATTACAGCCTGAGAAAAGTTCATTCCCATTTTTGTCCTTTCAGTTCTTTTAAGTAATTGGCAATGTCATACTCGAGAAGTTTTTTAAGTCTTTTCATTTTCCAAAATTAATTCTGCTGGTTACTACTGCATAGGGCTGCTGACTTTCTTAACTTTATCTGTTGAAGGAAAAGCTAGCTTTAAATGATTCCATTAATGAACACGGCTGTAAGGAGGTTTTCGCTCCCACAGGGGTTATACCTACAGAATTATTACCAAAATATCTGGGATTGTTTGGCTGTGTGGATATGTTTCTAACTCTTTTCTTAGGTCTCAGTTAAATCTTGACTGGAGCTTTATGTGAAACAAGATATTAAAGTAATAACTGGAGATTAAATAGCTGAGTATAATATTTCTTGTACAATGATGTGAAAGCTGGCAGAGTGTCACTTAATGAAGGAGAAAATAGCAGCTATTCCTCTTAGGGTCTTTCTGTATCTTTCTGTTGCAATTAAGATACTAAAGTATTTATAAATGTGAGATTAGGTATTTTGTAGATTAATTATATATGTTAGTTAACAAAATAAAATGCGTAAAAACTAATTTTAAAGTTCAGTTCAAACGTCTTGACTTTCTTTCTTAAATAATAGAACATAAGTGCCTGACTTTACATACTATGCAGCTCATTAAAATAAAAGGAATATCTTTAATCAGAAGAGCATGGTAGACCATGGGGAAAGCAGAATACTACCCGTGAAATTGGCATGGAAAAATAACCGACTCTGGTTCCCAAGTTCAGGGGAAATGACTGGTGTTTTAAAACATGTCTGTTAGTACATGTTTAGTAACACTTTTTAAGCTACCATTTATCACATAGGGTAGACAAAGATAATGATGTTAAAATTTTGCTAGCTTGTCAACTTTAAGGAAGTTTGAATGCAGTGATCTCACCTACCAAATGCCACTTTGGCTGAAGAAAAGATGGCATTGATCCATTGGAGGTTTAAGGAGGAGTTCCTGTCATGTAACGCTCTTTGCAGCAGCATGTGGAGATAGTTATATAGAGTCATTTGGATCATTTGGTGACATGGGCCTTCTTAATGCAGCCAGATACAAGCTCGTTTGTTTAGGAACTAAGAATATATGTTGCACTTACAGATAAGGTCCTGTGTCTTGGAATGCAGTAGCACTGAAAAGGACTTATGGGTCTTGGTAGAAAACAAATGGAACATGAGCTCCCAGGGCAGTAGTGTAATTTATAGGCAAAAATGATTCTTGGATGTACAAGAGGAATATTATGTAGAAATAGGTATGTGGTCTTACCTTTATACTCTGCATTAGTGAGATTGTTATTGCAATACTAGTCCTGTTCTGGTGTCCACACTTCAAACTGGAGAGGGTTTAGAAAAGAGCTATAAAATGATATGAGGTCTGGAAACCCTGCCTTACAGTGAGAGACTAACCCAACAAATGTATGTAATAGACGGCTAAGAGGTGACTTGAACATGGCCTACAAGCACATATGTGGGAAAAAGATTTCTGGTTACAGGTGGCTCTTGAATCTTGTGCAGAAAGGCATACTGGGATTCCATGGTTGTAAGCTGAAGCAAGAGAAATTCAGACTAGAAGAAATAGGCACAGTTTTTTAACAGTGAGGGTAATTAATTAATGGAACAATTTACCTAGGAACATGATGGATTCTCCATTATTTGAGGTCTTTTAAATAATCTCTGGGTTTTTTTTCTGTAAGGGATGTTCTTGCTCAAACAAATTCTATGGGTACAATGCTATATGAAGAATGGATGACCATTTATAATATTGATACCAATTCAAAATTTCAATGATTTTTACAAGATATGCCATGTAAGATATCACTGGAAAAGTTATGATTTGCTAAATATGATACACTTATCTAGATGTATACATCATCTTTGTATTGAAAGTTATGAAGATGTGTGATATATCTGTATCTAAAACTTGTGCTGTGCTACTGGGGGGTAGCTCCAGACAGATTAGTATCAGCCCTATCCAGCCGGTTTGATAGCCTATCAAGGCTCAGGGAGAGAAGCTAGAAGCTACATCTATCAGACAGGAGGACACGTAGAGTTATGCCTGTGGACAAGGGTCTCCAAGAGTTTTCTATTCCCATGTGTGGTGCTTTGAGCTAGTGTTTAAGACAAGCCACGTGGCAAGGAATATTAAAGGCTTCTCTGGCATCTCCATCTTGTCTTCACTTCTGCTTCTTAGCTCTGAATCATCTTTTCCACAACTGAAGCTTTGAACAAAGTATCAACAGACCCATCCAGGTACTGGATGTGTTCCAGGGGAGTTGTACAATCGAGCACAGTCACCAGTGCTGCTGAGAATCTGATATATATGGACTTTGAAGTCATTTGTATGCATCTGATTGCTCTGATCATTTAATATCTTTCATCTTTTTGTTTCTTTCCATTTATAATAAACTTTCAGTTTTAGATACTAAAGGTTTGGCTGGCAGCATGATATTTTGGGTGAGATCCCCAAACTAATAGTGATCTGGTAATGTGGCTGACTCTTTCGAAGCCAGAGACTGAAACGTAGTAAAGGGGTCTGTGCATTTCTTTTTTTGCAGGGGGAGGCTTCTTGATAATCAGCATGGGGACCAAGAGCTCTGTTTGTGACTGGTTGGTGAATCTAACTTAAGTGTTAGTCATCAGTTTTGAAAGAATTTGCTCTCCTACTTGTAGCCTGCCCTGGCCTTGACATTTTCTGATGGGCACATCAGGTCACAATGGGGTCTGCTCAGAAATGCTTGAATGGGAGATATTTTTTTCCCTATATGTAAGAGGTTACACTGGGTCATCACAATAGTCCCTTCTGGCCTTGTAATTTATTCCAGATCCTGAGCTGCCAGTTAGCAGGTGGGGAAATAAGGCTCTACCACATCCAGAGTGAAGAAATGCCAGGCACATCCTCTCTTGTCACAGGGAAATGCCACTTACATGAAAGTCTTTGTTTTCATCTCAAGAAAAATACTACTTCTCTTTAAGATGGCTTGACTGTATTTTCATCAAAACTTAAACCAAATGAAACTGCGCCTTACATAGAAGTATTCAGCTCATTTATGAGTTTCAGGCCAAGTGATCAAAAGTGTAATTGGGAAGCCAATAAACTCCCTTCCTGTACCAGAGATTTGAAGAATCCTCACTGAGACATCTAAGGCCAGGAACAGAGGGAAAGTTATTGGACTTTTCCTTGACAATTAAGATTAATCAGACTCATGCCTGCAAGTGAACTTGCAAAGGTTGGCTGGTTCCTCAACCCCTCCCTGCCCCCCGGCACACATGAACAGCACTTTAATTCATGAAGCCCTTTGCTTGCAAACCAACCCCCACAGGGTTTGTACACGATCTCTTTTCCAGTGTTTTAAACTGCTGTGAATTGATGCCTAGTTAATTTTATATTTTAGTGACAGGCTAGATATCAAGTGCACTCATTGTTATCTGTGCTATTGCAGTATGGGCACTTTAAACATTGCTAGAAATGCAAACACCTGTGCGCTTTCAGAGTTGTTTTAAAATCGTTTGATAGCTCTGTTTGGACAGTTGTCTTATTTTATTACCTTCCTAAAAACCAAACAGCCCTGGTTAGCAGTCTGTTCAAGTTCTTCATGTCAGCTTCCTGGGCAGCTGCTAAGTGTTCTCTTCTTAATATGATCTAGGAGTTTCTGTTGCTTGTGGATAGAATTTGACTAAACACTTTTTATTCAGAAAAGCTCAAACATAAGTGAAAGCCTATGAGCATAATGAATAGTTTTCCTTTTTCGTCACTTCACAGCTACACATAGGAATCAATACTGCAAAAAGCTAGCCCAATATAAAATGACAGACCTAACAAAAAAAGTAGAATGCTTATCCAGAAACGTGTCAATTTGATACATCATCTCTGTTCTGAATGGGAGTAATAATCTTTGATAAATTGTAATACAAGTAAATTGGGAAAAATCTCTTGAAGCTGCAAATGAAAGGTGTAAAAAACCAGCCTGTTTGCAATACCATATAATGTTATTTTAGTGTTTTTCTTGCAACTGGATTATTATAAGAGTGATATGAATTTAGATCTATTGAGTTAAATATCAGGAGGATAGGGACCTAAGACTATTCTATTTAAGAAAAAGGTACTTGATTGTTAAAAAATTGTACTAATTGTTTCGAGGCAGATTAATTGATTTCTTTGCACATTTTAGCTACCATTTTTCAAAGAATGCCAAATATATTATGCTTTTTTTGAATGCTGCTAACTAAAGATACTGATAATGTTAGCTAGAGCCAGACACAATGTAGGGACGTTTGTAAAATTTGCAACACCATGTTGTCAATGTACTCCAATTCTAAGAGGTTCATTCCCATTTTTACTAACTCTGAATCTCTGGACCTGATTAATAATTGTGTGGTGGATGTGGGAGGTGACAGGGACATACATCAGTAGGTATTGACATGAAGCCAGCAGATACATGGCATTTATGATCTGCAGCAGAAACAAACTCAAGTTTTCAGAGGTGAAATACTAGTGAATTACCAAATTATTACACCGCATGTTCTTAGCATGACTGCATTTTTTCCCCCTGGTATCTTCACCACCTCTTTCAAATCTGCTGTTGACCACACTGTTTTTAAGTAACCTACCTCACCTGAAGTCTGACACATTACTGTCCTATCTCTAAATCTTCCTTTCTCAGAAAAGGAATATTCAGAAAAGCATGTTCTCTCATCTTTCTAATCCTTCCACATAAAACCAATCTTCATCAATTGCAACTTGAGCTTCTCTCTGGCCATAGCATGGAAACAAACTACTTTATAACACATATTGCAATTAAGAATCTTTTTTCTTTCAGCTACTGATGACATCTCATTCTCTTGCACTACATCTAAAATAGAACTTGAGATCCTGTTTTAATTAACTAGAAATATAACCTTTTCAAATGTGAATGTCCTAGAACATACATCTGTGGGGTGTCTAGATTTTAGAAGTTGGTAGCTTGAGTATTCTGACAGTCAAGTAACTTGAGTTATAACAGAACAATACATTCTAGTCCTTTGGATAACGTGCAGCAGTCCATCCTCCTAAATTTCTCCCAGAGCCATATGCTAATATTTGTTTCCCTCCTGTCATGGTTTCCGTCATATTCATCAAACTGCTTTGTCGCTGGTGCTTCTATATCAAGACGCCTCCTCTGTGGGAATCACAAAGTTTCAATCAATCACAGCCACAATGCCTTTTCTGTCTTGCTTTGCTCCTTCTTGGTTTTATTGAATGTGCAATTCAGAAACTATATAATCTTGGAGCTTGAGCAGAGCTAGCAATCACTTCTGCTGACAGGAGGAGAGCGGACGAGGGCAATTGTCATGGGACCCAGCAGTTTAAAAAGGCCCAGGCCTCTTCCAGCTGCAACCCTGCCCATACTCCACCCCAGACTCCACATGACTCCCGGCCCTCTTCCTGCCACCTGCTCATCCTACCTGCCGTGGTTTGCCACTTCATTCCTCCTCTCCTCTCCCGTTCCATCCCATCCCTTCTCCGGTCCCTGCTCAGCCTCCTGGCTGTCACACTCACTGCCAGGGGAAGGAGGAGTATAGAAGAGGGAAGGGACGCAAAATGGGGTGGTGAAGGGATCCAGTGGTAAGCGATGGAGGGGCCAAGCCTAGGGGTGGACAATGAAGAGGGCTTGGTTGGGATTGTTCTGGTCTGGAGTCTGGGGAATTGTTGGTGGTGGGTCTGCTAGTGATGCATGCCTTCCCAAACTGAGAGGCATACTCCCAGCCGCAGTGTAGACAATACCCTAAAAGTCTCCGCTCTCTAGCCTATGCATAATACTTCAGTCCACCTTTATGCCGTATTCATGTCACTTCTGTCTCTATATGCATTAACTACAGTAAACTACTTAAAAATGGCCTTCTATGCATGCGTTACAGCTTACCTTGCTAATATTTCTTCTTTCTTCTCACTTTTCTATTTCTTCTTTACATCTATCAGAAGAGTCCCCCAGTATAAGCTTGCTACTGTTGTTCTTGGGATGTTCTTCTTTTTGACCTACCTGTATCTCTCTGACTTCTCTCCTCTTTTTCAGATTTTATTTTAAAACACATTTTTCCTCCCATCTGTCTATCTAGACCTCTGATTCTTTTCTTTCTCTTCTTGGCACTGACTGCATGTTTGAATGCATTTACCATACAATGTCTTTGCTGTTTTTAAAAATCTCTTTCCATATACTGTACATGATTTGTACGTCTATAAGCTGTCCATTGCATTATCTAATTCTAATGTATTTTTTGGCACACTTTATATAAAAGATGCTATGCAACATAAAATACTTAATTATAAATCTTTCTTTGTGTCTAAATGATAGATGCCTTAGAAAATTTTGTTTCTTTAAGCTATTTAGATCAGCTTTAAACCAGGATTGCTGTAAAATGCAGAGCTCTAATACGTGTCTTCTCTTTCAGGAGTCAGTATATACAATCCTGATAGTTTTCCATCTCATTTTCATGAGAAAAATAGAATTCCCCAAAGCAAATCTGTGAGATAAATGAAAAAGAAAGACTGCAGAAATCTTTAAATGCTAATTAGTTTCAAGGTCTTGAACTTTAAGTTCAAGTGTTTAGGAAAGATAACATTCTATGACAGCAGACAGTATGCAATATCTGAATGTTTTTTAGCACTGTTCTTTTACTTGCTGCAATCTGAATCCATGGTAAATATCTTTTAAGGTTCCTGGGAGAAAAGAATACGTTCTCTAAAAAAGATCTGATAAAATAGCAAAATATTTTTTAATACATAAAAAGAGTGAGATTTTGGTAGTGGCCTTAAAATATATGTTTCTAGGTCATGGTTTGCCATGTAGCCCAGATTGATAAAAACTGAAGGCCATTACCCCTTAACAACTGTTCAGTTGCTTATATGAAACAGCTTGTCATCCATCTCAGTACAGTTCATAGAGAACAAATGTCTGTGACAGACACAACCAGTTCCTGTAGCTTTGTTGTCTATGGGAGCAGTACCTGAGAAATGGAGTGGTTGTCATCGGTCGGTTTTGGTGGTTTGCAAATGGAACCAAGCTAAGTGACGAGACTGAAACCAAAGTAAGTGACTGGTGAGCTGAGCAAATTCATATTATCCATTTGCTATTTAGTGTGCTCTAACAACCTAAGGTACAAGTGCTCTTTACCTCAAGGAGGTTAGTCATTCATTGATACCAAAATGAACTGCTAAAAATATTAATGAGACAAGATGGATGAGGTCATATCTTTTGTTAGACCAACTTCTGTTGGTGAGTGAGACAAGCTTTAAAGCTTACACATAGCTGACCTGAAGAAGAACGCTGTGTAAGCCCGAAAGTTTCTCTCTCACCGACAGAAGTCGGTCCAATAAAAGATATTACCTCACCCACCTTGTCTCTCTCTGAGACCAACAGTACTACAGCAACACTGCATAAATATTAATGGAAGTTGTCTAGTCAAATGCATTATAAATCCAGTAGCTGACACTTCATCAAAATAATACATTTTTGTTGTAAATAACAAATTTCAGAAGAAAGAAGATAAAAATTGCCATACTGGATTAGGCCAGTGGTCTGTCTAGTCCAACATTCTGACAGACAGTAGCTGATACCACATTTAGTAGGCAATTGTGCAACAACTAAAAACTGATCAGTTATAAAATAAACTGCTCATAGGTGAATTTTTCCCCTAACCCTCACAGAATGATGGCACTGCTGCCATGTTTATTTATATTTATTTATTGTGGCTTCCTTTATCTTCTAAGGTGCTTCATGAATTTTTAGGTTAATCTGTTTTTTACTAAAGTAGGCCGGCCTTCCCCCCTGTCTGCATCTGTATGTGTCCGTTGGCACATATATATTCAAGTATTTCTGTGACCAGGGAGGATTAATCCTCATGGACTGTATCATCCCGACACTTATCACAATGATTACATTAAAAGAACTAAAAGGCAAACATGTCCTTTTTGTTCATTTCAGCTATGATGAAGCATGGTGCTTCCAGTTACATTGTATGCTGAAATTATCAAAGGTGAAGGCACTCTTTTCTTCTAGAACCATTATTTCATTGGAAGGAGAATAATACATGGCATTCATTAACTCTTGAGCACCATCTCTTCCAGCAGACACAGAACAGAACCTTTGTTAGAGTGAATGAAACATTCTGAAAAAAATACCTCTTTGTATCTTTAGCCATCATGAGAGCTGAAATGTGTTCAACGCACAACATTGTGTGCAGCAGAAAAGTGGCAGGATTTGGTTATCTTACATTGTTCTTCTAATTTACATTGAGTTTTGGTTTTAATAGCAAGAGTTTCATAAGCTTTGCTGTGATTAGGAGTGCACTGGTGATGTAGCTGTACATAATGATAACAAGTGTTCATTGAGACTCCCACATTCTTCTATTACAAAGCCACCTTCGAAACAGCCAAATGGTTTGCTCTCTATCGGAGAGCAAGACAATATTTTATTTGAATCTGCTTTCCTCTTACATTTGCAGGACATTGCAAGCAGCAATGTAGTTCTTCTCCCTACACACCTTTGTGTAGTAACTTTCTTAAACAATTAGTGCATTTCAAGAATAATGTCACTTCCTATTTTTTAAATATTGAAATTAGAACATTTTTCATTTTGATTAATATTCAAATACCTTTGTCACATGTAATGATTTAAAAAATCAGTCTAATTATAGAAATACTGCATCTAGATTAGTATTTTTGTGACATTACATCCCAATTTTTTTTCTCATATGCACTTTTTAGGGGGTCTCCAACATGTAGCTATCCATTGGCAAGAGGTATACTGATGCATTTACCCTACTGCTTTAAGCCCTGGTCTACATTATGGATGGAGATACACAAGTTACTTAAAATATCTCCCTTCGACTGCCTAATGCCTACTTATCACGGTGTTTTTAGTGCACTGAGTCAACGGAAAATGCTACGCTAGTTGCCAGAGTGGTCTTCAGGGATCGAATTCTTGATTGACTGCCACTGTCAGTGAAGACAAGCCCTAAGAGACATATTGAAATCTAGTTTTTTGTAAGATTACATAGTGATTGGCTTGAGCAATAAGCAAAAGATGAAGTGATAACAGTGCATTACTAATGATTGACATTTCCCAGAAGTGCATTCTTGTTAAGGTTTCATTAAGTCTGTTTGAACTACCATAATCACTTCAGTTACTGATCAATGATAGCCACCTTGTTACTGCTTGTGTATAGTTTGATTGCTGTCTAATGCTTATATGGCCCTGTACATGGAGGATTCTTGCACAGTGTTAAACCTTCCCAAATAATACAACTTCTGAGATGATTTACAGTTATTGACCTTTGAACTAGAGAGATCATAATGAATTATGAAAACCTTCTAATATCACATTTCAGTTTGAAACAAAATGCTTGAATGGATTTTAGCCATAGTGTTGCATTACACCATTTTTATGTCTCTTATTTCTTCTCTTCATTTCCAGGTCTGGCAGTTTCGCTTCAACTGTTTCACGGAGACATTGAACAAATTAGGAGAGAGTACACATCCGTGTTTACTCATGGGGTATCAATAACAAGGAAGCTGGGTTTTTCCAATATTATCATGCCTGGTAGGTTAAAAAGAAAAATAAGAAAGAAATAAACTAAAAATGGAAACCATGTAATTATGGATTCCTTTCCAAAGAAATTTTATGCTTTAACAATTCTTAAGTAGCAACCCACTGGGACTTTAAATCAGGACTGTTTGCATTAATGAAATGCAAGGTGAAAAATGGTCTGGTCTTCCATGCCTTGGACCTTGTATAGCCACATCTCACTATGTCTAGTAAAATCTGGTTTGGTAAAGTTTAATCCCCACTTTGAACAGGTGCAAAATAAGGTGAAATGCAGTGGAGAATCAGGCTCTAAGTAAAGTAAGATGTGATCAGTGAAATTTTTAGGGCTGTCGTTAAAAACTGTTATTCTAAATAAAAGCTCATGTAACTTGTTTGACGTATGGCAGATAGTTTTACCAGTCTCTTGTATATGAATCTGGTGAAAAAGAAGGGGCAGAGAAGTAGCTGCAAGAATGCAAATGATGAAAGAAGCACAGAGGTTTTTACTAAAATTAAATGTTTTTTTAATAAAAGAGGCATGTAATTAAACATGAGGTAAGAGAGGCTGGGTAAAGGATTAACGTAAGTGTGAACGTGAGAACATAGCAAAATAATGTATAGTGATGCTGGCCATAATTTTCTCTGGTTTAACCTAACGGTCAGCTGTTTGTATAAAATAAATACTAATTTTTTGGAAGTTTAATATAAATTATGTAGCCAATATCTCTTTGAAAGAAAAGCATACATAAGCCATAATGATCTGGAACATTATTACATTATTCTATGATTCTACTTGGATATTGTTATTGACAAAAACCTTGAAATGTGACAGTGGTATAAATAAGCCTCATGACTTGCTGTGCGTTTTTAGAAGGTACTGCTTTGTTTGCCATAAATATGTAACATTTCACTTTCAGACTTTCACTGCATTTACCCTCTGCCCCCCCCCCCCCCCCGCCTTCAAGCATCTGCAATTAATAAATTTGTTAGATTTTAAAAGTGGCACAAGACTTCTTGATTGTTTCACTTTCAGACAATTAAACTAGAGGCAAATTAGGGTCACGCTCCAGGAAAGAATATGCTTAAATCCGTTCCAAATCAGGAAAGCACTTAAACTCCTATTTAAGTTCCTTCGAAATCAATGGGATTTAAGCACGTACTTCCTGAATTGATGTCTAAAATCTGGCAGTTGATAAACCATTTTTATGCTTTTACTGCCTGTTAAAACATCCGGCATTCAGCATCCTTGACCAGTATTTCAGATCACTTAAAATCCAGCAATTGGATGTACAGAATCTGTAGGTTAATAATCTTGTGGTTGTTGTGCAAATATTTGGAAAGTTTCATTGTGATGTTTAGCAAAACATAACAGTTGAGTCAGGCATCATATTCTCATAATCTAAATGTCAGTTTTACATGTAAATTGATTGAAGGGTCAGATTGAAATATTATGGATCGCTAACTAATTTTGTTTATTTGGTGTGTCCCTGCGGAGGAGTGTTCTATAATTTAAAATAAATAAATGATTTAAAAAAATAATGTGACTAACCACAGTAGATGCAGTTTCACTGAGAACAAGATAATTCCCAGTAAGGGAAGTGTCTACAGCTGATTGTTCATGTATGATGTAATGAGCTGCTATTGTCCGTTGTCACATTGCCTATGATTGTTGTAAATAACTCTTTCCTCTTTTAGATTTTTCTCCTTATCTTTCTGGTGAGAGACAAAGTGATGTACTAACATATTATGAAAACATGTGATAATGTAGCAGAATTGTAACTGGAAACATTCACAGCTCAGTTTCACAGCTAAGTATTGTGCAGATTCATATGAAAGTTATGCCTGTATATATAGATAAATAAATAGATTTCAGTGTGCTGTTTCATCAGCTCAGTAATTGCCTGCATACTTCTGTTTTGGAATCACACAGCTTTGGTCTGTCTTCAACTAGTGATTTGTATTGTTCTGAGGTAATCACTGTACTCTGGTAGTGACAAATTCCACATTGCTAGCTGGATCAGTACATTCAGGTAGTGAAATATATGCAGAAGATTGGTCACTGCAATTGCTGTGGAATTCTTCAAATTTTAAAGCTCTCCTTTCATTTTGTTTTCTCTTTCAACTTCTATTCTGAAAATTAGGGAACGAATACAGTCATTTCATATTGGAAACATCTATTAATTTTATTGTTTCTTTCCTTTTCATGGCAATTTAGTATTTTGTTAAGCTCAATTAACTCAAGTCAGTACTCGTAATCAAATCATAGCTGAATCATTAAATAATAGTCTTGGTGTACAGTGTAGCTCAGACTCTGTGTTGCACAAATTGCAATGTCTGCATTGAAAATGCCAAATCTAAAAACACTTCCCCTTACTGGTGCCTTTTTTGAACTATGTAATAGCCCTTCACTTTTCTCTTTTTATCGTTCCTTTTCTATTTGGGGGTTTTGCTTTTGAAAGCAATTATGCCTGTTTTTATTAAACAGTGCCTTTTGATAACACTGAAGTCTGACAAGATGAGGGCACAATATGCTCTTTCCAGGGCACGTGCAGTGCATTTTAAATCTAACATTTTTTATGAAACAGGTAGGAGATTCTGATGGACAGGAAAAAGCCACTTAATTTATAAGCCTTATTCAAGTCAAGTGCTGCTCATTAGACTGTAGTTGGCCAGGAGAAGGAAATGCTGTGGACGTTCTCCTCC